>ML836766.1:0-14108 GCA_009831015.1 Picea engelmannii | reverse complement strand
TATATTCGGCAAAATTTTGTTATTGGTGATAATATGATGAGATTGGTTGGCAGTATAGTTTGAAATTTCGTTCCGCAATGATATTGTAGAGTTTGTTTATATTCTGATCATGTGTCACCTTAGTTATGATGTCATGTGTTTTTGCATTGATATGAATTAGGTGATGTTGTTAATTTCTTTTTGTTAGAAAGAAAAGAAAAAGAAATTTTTCCTATTGTACTTCGCTATTCATAGACATAACGTAGGGGTCGTTACATTTCTGGAGTCATATCTTTCAATATGCGGTGAGGACTTCTGTTTTGAACATATATTGATGTCATGGTTGCTTTTCCCCATAGATACATAGATAAACCTTGATCATTCAATAGTGCCTTCACAGTTTCTTCAATAGATCTATTCTTCCTTTCTACTACACCATTTTGTTCAGGATTATGAGGAACAGTTAGCTCCCTCCTAATCCCTGTCGATTTGAAAAAGGCAACAAATTCCTTGGATGTATATTCTTCTCCATTATCTGTTCTCAAGATCATGATTTTCTTGTTTGTGAGGTTCTCTATCTCTGCTTTGAATTCTTGAAACTTGTTGAATACTTCATCCTTTGTCTTCAAGAGATATAACCAAGTCTTTCTCGAGTAATCATCTATGAATATTACATAGTAAAGGGAACCTCCTAGACATTTGACTGGCATCGGACTGCAAACATTTGAATGTATGAGATCTAGAATTTCCTTAGATCTATTATTGTTGCTTGAGAATGGTTTCTTGACATTCTTACCGAGAGCACATCCTTTGCAAATTCCTTCATGTGTAGACTATAGTTTTGGTATTCCTTCACCATCCTTTTGAGGAAGGGTAATGCTTGATAATTGATATGAGCATACCTTCTATGCCAAAGTTCATTGGGATTGACTTCATCATGTACAAGGGCTTCATCATTTCGTTCTAGTAGTCTATATAGTCTTCCTTCACAGGTTCCAATAACTCTAACATTCTCTATGCTGGAGTCTCTATGCCAAGATAACATTTTTTCATCTACAAAAGCTATTTTGTTTCCTTTGTCTTCTAGGCAAGATATGGATACAAGATTCTTTTCTAGACCGGGTACATATAAGACATTGCTCAAATGAACATTGTTACCTGTTTTCAACTTGACAGAGGCTTGACCAATTCCTTCGACTGGGTAAGTGTTTTTGTCTCCAAGCTCTACCTTGTACGATGTCTTGCTTTCATTTAGATTGGAGAGTCTGGCTTGATCTCTTGTCATATGCCTAGAAGCTCCACTGTCAATTATCCACATGTCATATTCAAGCATTCATGTGAGTGTTGAGTAGTGTAGATGACTTGTCTCTTCATTCATGGCTTTGGTTTACTGACGACTAGTCAAGCTTTGACCCAAAATTTCAACCTTGATGTTTCTACCTTCTAAGAGTGCCAAGAAGTGTGCTAGACTAAGGCACACTTTAATATCTTCTCCTTGAGTAAGGTGTTCCATCATAAGGTGTTGGATAAGGGTTTTAGGGTTTATGCAACTGCACCTTCTAGTAACCCTAGCAGTAGTGCTTTAGTAACTGCACTTGCTAGAAACCCTAGCGACAATTATTCAATGAGCTTAGTATCCTTATGGCTTAGCTCCCTTCCAGTGGTTAGAATTAATGAAGGAGGTGTGGGCCCATAACCTGTTAGAATATTGGATGTGCTTGTTTAACCATAGACAATATAACAATATTTTCACCCAACCATAGGCACTAATGCCACCCCCAAGCACCTTGACCTTGACAGAGAGAAGAATTTTGATAGCAGATCAATAGCCAACCAAGGCTAATGCACCAAGCAAAGATAACCAAGATTGATCAGAGAGTCCAACCCAGAAAGATCGAGAATATAGATTTCAGAACTGGCGACAACAACTTCTCTCAAGACTTGTGCACAAACTGGCATTCTGCAGTGCACACAAGTGTGCTTATGCAATTCTGAGAAGTCTGGCTAACATGAAGATTGGCCTCCTATATTTATATTGCTTCTGCCAGACTGCCTGGGTCGACTTCTCATTCTGGGTGTTAATTATTTAGTATATAATATTTCCTTTAGCCGGCTTCTCTTCTAGGGTTATATCAAAATCTTTTCTTGCTTCCGGAATATTCTAATCTTGTCAAAGGTCACAAATGGAGGTTAATACCTCTCGCAACTACCATAATATCAACATGTATATATGAAAATCAAATGACCTAGAACCTAAAATTTTTACCAAGCACACTTCAATATGTCTTCTCAGTATTCTGAAAATTTTACAATTTGAAACTTCATAGAAAAAAAGTTATATTGAAAATTCCAAGATGACTCACTTGAAGTAGCAAAACCCTAGGATTGATGTTCATATACCAAATGTAATGAACCATAACCTTAAAATATCATAATAAACCAGAACTACACACCATGTACGCCAATATGAGTGTGGAGTAAAACTTAAATATAGATAAGAGAGATGAGTTACACAATAACTCCTTAAATAATAGGAGAATCTCCTCCAAATACCCAAATACATTCATACATAATCATTGACATGTCTCCATAATGACTACATGATCTTTATATATACCTATTCACACATTACATGTGGCCCCTTTAATATTAGGCCAACCCTATTACATATACATTTACACATTACATGTACATTTAACCCATATATGCCCCCCTTGGGGTCATATAAAAAACAAGCTTTTTAATGAATAATTTATTTTTTCATAATTTTTCTATTGCTTTTCTAACATCCAAGACTCCTCAACATTGAAACTATGAACACTAAATAAACAAACAATGAAGAAAGAAAACACTAAATAAGTAAACAATGAAGAAAAAAAACATTAAGCAATTGCATGACACACACAACTGCGAAAAAAAACAAATCTTTCTAATTGCACATCACTAAAGCCATTATACACAATATAGTGCTTAAAGTTAAAATGATATCATAAAAAAACAAACATTTGCAAATTTGTTTGCAACATACTTTAAATCACGGAATTATAGGTGTTGCATAGTAACACCTTCAAACACATACAACACACACTACAAATCATATTCATGTTACCTAATCCTACATAAAAGATAAAATGAAAGAACTTTCCCTGATAATAGTTAATAGTTAAGGGATGAACATAGTATATCCCATGACCCAAGTGAATTAAGTAGGGTGAACCACCTCTTAGATTTAAGGTATTGTGGCTCTTGGTTGAGGTAATTTTTTTTCCCTGGAATACTTCCTTGGGAAACCCATCGAGTACTTCTCCTCATTTCGAGGATGATACCTGGGTAAACCAAATTTTGTAGAAAGTCGAGGCTTTTATGATAGCTTACTCAATTAAGAGCTCAACATGTCACTTGCGGGAATTGAACCTGGGTGGAGGGAAAACACCCCTCAACACAAACCACTCGGGCTAAACCCAATTGATGACTCTTGGCTGAGGTATTACCTAGGATAAAGCTTATTATCACATACCTCATATAAATTTCTAGTGGGAACCTCCTAAAAGAAATAACAAATACTACAAAAAAGCCACTGCACATAATTGTCCCATTACACTGCCCATAACACCAACCATTCCTAGATAGGCCAAACTTCTTACAAATTTGAATCCTCTAAACGTTCTAAATAATCCCAAACATGCAAAGAATGATCATGGTGATAGCTAAGGTGGAAATCCAATAAGGTTTATGCACAACAAAATGAAATTCACTATGTGCACACACCATGTTCTTGAATTCTGGTTTATTCATGTAAAACACAAAACAGGCAAAAATGTTGAAAAGGTGCAACATAAATATTTCCCCCATGTTTAATAAACCTCCCTGTTGTTTTTTGTTTTTGTTTTTTTTCGTATAACTTTTTACTATGAAAGGGTCTAAATATTCTTATTCTTATAAATATTTGTCATCTATTAGGGCCTTGAAAAATGGTGTTTCGTGTTGATGATTGCAACTTGATGAGTCATCCTCCATATCGTTCTCCTCTAGACTGAGTTGAGACATCTGTGAGAGCCCATGTGTTGGGTGTGCCCATGTGATGGGTGTACGTCAGACTCTAGACTGATTTGTGATGATGTGTGGTCTCTTGTCTACTCCTCTAGACTAAGTTGAGATGACTTGAGATGGTCTCCTGCCTTGTACTCCTCTGGACTGAGTTGAGTTGGCTTGAGATGGTATCCTGCCTTGTACTCCTATGGATTTAGTTGAGTGATCTGTTGAATGTGACATCCTTGTGGGTGAGCATAGGTGGGCGTGTCCCTAGTGGCTGAGCACTAGAGGATGTGTGGATCCCTTGCTATATTTTCTGAGTGTAAGATTTGTTTGTAACCCTAATTATGTTGTGAAGGGTACAAGTCGGCCCCACCATGTGAAAGATAATTAATATTGTGTAAAGATTAATTATATTATTGAGTTAAAGAGGATGGCCCTATTGTGCCAATAGACACACCTTTTGCTATGTCAGTTCTTGTATAAATAGGAGTAGATCCCCATTGTCGATCTCACTCACTCACTTGTCATCTCAGAATTTCATACCTACTTGTACGACTGAAGTGCACACCTTTCTTGGGCGCTAGTTTCAAGGTTATAGAGCACCCTCTTGTGTGCATCTAGGGTTTATGGTGTGGGGGATCTTCTCTTGACTCTATAGCAAAGGATTGTTGGGTTTTTCCCTTGATTGAGAAGGCTTTTCCCAGGATAAACTCTTGTGTTCTTGTGCATAGTTATTCTTCTTGTAATCTTGGTTATTGCAACACTTGTGTATCGTATTGTTGCATTGTTTATGGTTCAAGTACATGCTAAATTGAAATAAAACTCATGTGCATGAGTTAAGCATTAAAATTCAACATGGTATTAGAGCAGAGTTCCTGAAGAGACCATTGCACAAGCCATTGAAGTAGCCAATCGCCACCTCCTTGCTGCAAACTGCAAAAATGACTCCCCTTCTTTTGCTAGTTTTTGCACTTTACACTAGAAACATTGAGGCTAATTTTGCATAGGAGTGTACAACCTCCTTCAACGCACCTCCTAAGACTCTCAAATTTCAAATCAGAGAACTTTTGATTTTTGACCCTAGGGTTTCCGCAATTTTCTGCAAAATTTCGGTTTCAGGGTTTCTGCAAAGCATTGAGGCACTTTTGCAAGCTTGCTAGGGTTCCATTAACCCTATATGGATTCTTGTTGGCAGTCGTAAGTCCAACAAACTTCTTCTTGAAGGAACACTAGGGTTTCTAAGCCTAGACGTTAGGGTTTGTGAAGAATCTACAAGCAATGATGAACAAAACCTTGGTAGAATATAGGCTTGATGGATCAAGCAACTTCAGCTTCTAGAAATCAAGACTACAAATCACTCTAGAAGAGAGTGACCTATTGATTTTGATAGAAAAGACTCTACCAGAATCAACAACCGATGAAGAGAAGGTTGATTGGAAGGCAGATGATGTCAAAGCAAGAAAGATAATCATTTATTCAGTAAGAGATCATCTGCTACCTCATATTGCTACCTTAAAGACAACTTATGAGATGTATGATGCATTGAAGAATATGTGTGAGAGAAACAACACAATCAGAGCTCCTACATTGAAGAATAAACTTCAACATATCAAGATGACAAAAGATGACACCATTTCTACCTTCTTCATGAAGATTTCAGAGATCAGAGATCATCTAGGTGCCATTGGAGAAACCATATCAGACAGAGAAATTTTCATGACTACTCTCAATGCTCTTCCAAGACATTGGGAACCATTTCTTCAAAGTATTGATGGTAGAGAATACCTACCTGAGTTTGATCGTCTATGGACAGACTGCACTCAGGAGGAAACTAGAACTATAGCCAAAGGAGTGCAAGACTCTGATCATGATGACAATCAAGCCCTTGCCTATCATGCAAAGAGAGGAAGAGGAAATAGAAGAAGTTTTGGCAAAGCATTCAAAGACGAGAAAACTTCAACAACTTCAGGTCATGAATATAGAAAAGACATTTCAAGGATTCAATGTTTCAGATGCGACAAGTATGGACACATTGTGAGAAATTGTCCTACTAGGGAGAAAAGGAAGACAATTTGCATGCACTGCCGATGTTGATCCAGAACCACAACAAAGAGATGAAGACATAAAAGATGAGGCATTCGTATTCATATCTCAGCTTTCCCAGGAGAACCAAAAACAAGATTGAGCATGATTGTAGACTAAGGTAAGTTTTGTACTACATTCCTTATTTGATTTCATCATTACTCTGTAGTTGCTTGCATTTCGATAATGAAGGGTATTATCCTTGGTATGGGATCCCTCATGACTTGGACCATTATCCCTGGTATGGGAGTCCAAATTTTCTTGGTTGGTTATTATCCTAGTACAAGAGGCCATTTTGGTTGTTATCCCTACGGGAGGCCATCTTGGTTATTATCCTAGTACGGGAGGCCAACAAAGTATTGTAGAGAGAGTAGAGGACCTTAGAAGACATGGAATGTCTCCAGGATAGCAACACATGAAGAGTATGATGTCACAATTTTCTCGAGGAGGACTTTAGAGGGAGTCACTTGACTCAGAGAGAGTCAAACGATTTGAGAAGAAGGAAGAGACAATATCTTCTCCCCCTTCAACAGTTCAGAGGGAGACATTTGTTGATCCAGTTGATCCAGTTGATCTCGTAGCTCCAGCTGATGTTCCCAAAGATATCGAAGTAGGCCATAAGAGGCCTACATGTGCTCGACAGACTCTGTAAGAGGAAGAGGGACATGCAACTGCTCATTGTACATTCTGAGAGAGCAAGAGACCACATAGATTTTCGAGCTATGTTTCAGCTATGAGCCACATCATTGATACTGAACCTTCTTGTCATGGAGAAGCAACAGGTCAACAGGTATGGCAAGATGCCATGACAGAAGAGTATCAGTCCATCATGAAGAATGATGTGTGAGATATTGTTCCAAGACCAGAATGGAAGTATGTAGTGACTTCCAAGTGGATCTATAAGATCGAGCATGCAATTGATGGAAGTGTCAAGAAGTACAAAGCGATATTTGTGGCTAGAGGATTCTCTCAGGTAGAGGGAATTGATTATGAGGAGACATTTGCTCCTGTTGCCCGATATACTTCCATCTATACGATTATTTCCCTAGCTGCATCCATGGGTTGGAAACTACATCAGATGAATGTAAAGACAACCTTTCTCAATGGTGAGATTGAGGGAGAAGTTTACATCGAGCAACCAAATGGATTCGTGATACATGAGTAGAAGTATCATGTGTGCAGGTTGAAGAAATCCATGTACAGACTAAAACATGCACCTCGTGCATGGTATGAGAAGATTAATGGATATTCGATGAGTCTGGGCTTTAACAAGAGTGTTGTTGATCCCAACCTATACTACCCTATTGTTGGTGATGAGTGCCTAATTTGGTCCTAGACATGGATGACCTATTCCTCACCGGTTCAGAAAGTCTTATTGCTGAATGAAAGCGTGCATTGACTTCTGAATTTGAGATGAAGGATCTTGGCATGATGCACTACTTCTTGGGACTAGAAGTATGACAGAGGGTTGATGAGATTTTCCTGAGTCAAGGAAAATATACAGTCGAGATATTGAAGAAATTCATAATGATGGACTGCAAGTCCATGCCTACACCGATGGTGATGAACTTGAAGAAGATGAACGAGGCTTCTTTCAATTCAGGCGAGATTGATCCACATCTTTACAGACATCTGATTGAATCATTGATGTATTTGGTTAACACCAAACATGATATATGCTATGCAGTGAATGTACTCAATCAGTTTATAAGTCAACCGAGACAAACACACTAGATAACAACGAAGCATGTGTTGAGATATCTACGAGGCACAATTGGGTATGGCTTGAGATATGCCTCCGGTGTAGACATGATATTGCAGGGATATTCCAATGAAGACTAGGTAGGAAGCACAATGGACCGAAAGAGCACATCTAGTTGTTGTTTTACTTTGGGATCTGCCATGGTTTCCTGGTGTAGTAGGAAACAAAGCTTTGTGGTTTTGAGTACCGCAGAAGTAGAGTACATAAGATTATGTGTGGCAGTCCACGAAGCACTGTGGATTCACAAGCTCCTTATTTGGTCATGAGATGAATTCTATCGTTATCCACTGCGATAACCAGAGCTGTGTGAATCTCTCAGAGAGTCTCGTGTTTCACGATAAATCGAAACACATTGAGATCAAATACCATTATATTAGAGATATGGTAAAGAGGAAAGCAGTACATGTGCAATACCTTTCTACACACGAGCAAGTTGCAGATGTCTTCACCAAACCGCTTGCGAGGACAAAGTTCGAGTACTTCCGTGAGAGACTTGGCTTGGTGGAGAATGCCTCCCTAGATGAGAGGGAGTGTTGATGATTGCAACTTGATGAGTCATCCTCCAGAACGTTCTCCTCTGGATTGAGTTGAGACATCTGTGAGAGCCCATGTGTTGGGTGTGCCCATGTGATGGGTGTACGTTAGACTCTAGACTGAGTTGTGATGACGTGTGGTCTCTTGTCTACTCTTATGGACTAAGTTGAGATGACTTGAGATGGTCTCTTACCTTGTACTCCTCTGGATTGAGTTGAGTCAGCTTGATATGGTCTCCTGCCTTGTACTCCTATGGACTTAGTTGAGTGATCTGTTGAGAGTGACATCCCTGTGGGTGAGCACAGGTGGACGTGTCCCTAGTGGCTGAGCACTAGAGGATGTGTGGATCCCTTGCTATATTGTTTGAGAGTAAGATTTGTTTGTAACCCTAATTATGTTGTGAAGGGTACAAGTCGACCCTGCCATGTGAAAGATAATTAATATTGTGTAAATATTAATTATATTATTGAGTTAAAGAGGTCGACCCTATTGTGCCAATAGAAACACCTTTTGTTGTGTCAGTTCTTGTATAAATAGGAGTAGATCCCCATTGTGGATCTCACTCACTTACTTGTCATCTCATAATTTCAGACCTACTTGTACGACTGAAGTGCACACCTCTCTTGGGTGCTAGTTTCAAGGTTGTAGACCACCCTCTTGTGTGCATCTAGGGTTTATGGTGTGGGGGATCTTCTCTTGACTCTATGACAAAGGATTGTTGTTTTTTTCCCTTGATTGAGAAGGGTTTTCCCAGGATAAACTCTTTTGTTCTTGTGCATGGTTATTCTTCTTGTAATCTTGGTTATTGCAACACTTGTGTATGGTATTGCTGCATTGTTTATGGTTCAAGTACATGCTAAATTGAAATAAACCTCATGTGCATGAGCTAAGCATTAAAATTCAACACTTCGCTCATTTTATTACCTATAATAAACTTAAGTAACCAGGTCACTAATGCCAAAGGTACTACTCCAAGAATGACAAATATTACCACTAGTTTTAATGTCATTCCCCTCGACATTTTCTCTATGGGCGGCTTGGAGGAGATAAAATAAATTCAATGTATAACACTACAGTAAAACAAACAATGTAAAGAGACCAATAATAAAAGATATATTATTATTATTACCTATTGAGTAAGAGGAAGGTTTTTGAATCGAAACTATTTCTTGTGATGAAAATTATGAATTGTAAAAGTGGTCTCTCCTTAAATGGATTTGATGACTACTACTCAAAACTTGTCCTTCGCTCTTTGTGAAACGATTTTTGGAAATTTCAAAGATGACATCTAACACACATTGGCAATAATTAACGGAAGACAACTCTAAGCACTCCATGATCCCATAGATGGTTTGATTAGAGGGATCAACCTCTATTTGTCCAAAGGTGAAAATCCTTGCTATTGGGAGCAAAACCCTTAATTTCCAAAGTATGCATAACATCTTTAACGACACTCGTATAAACTTCTAGATTCAACATAATTACATTGTTACAGATAAAGCCCATCTAGTTTTCAAAAGTGAGATTGAGAATGAAGTTCTTGTTTTGGTATTGGAGGAAGCAATGGTCAAACCAGATGATGGCCCCTCTAGCTTTGGGGCATGTCTCACATATTTCTACTTGATACCTGATATTTGAGACTTTTCTAAGATTGACCATCTCTTATGGTTTCATCCAACTCCACAATGGAATTTGCCTATGGGATAAGACACCAAACTCTATAGTGGGATGTTGTGTAAGGGAGAAGACACCAAACTCTATAGTGGAAGAAGATCAAATAGAGATGACAAACCACAAACCTTTCTTAAACTGTGAGATTGGATTGAGAAATGTATTTTAGGGAAAAGGCATAAGGTGGCATGAGAAGGAAACATGCATCATTAAGCTTCTCACTCACATGCGAATGACAACAACCTGCCAATGACAATGAAATCGATTGTGTATTCAAATGAGTTGATCTCGTAGGGAGGACTTATTAGTTTGTAAGGTTCTGCGATCACTCCATGATAATTAATATGGTTCATAAAAATACAAAGGTATAATTGTAATTTTTTATTTTTTCATTTTTTTCATAAGTTAATGATAAGAATAATCTAATTAAGGGTTTCGATTTAATCATAATTCAAAAGTATTAATACAAATTATATTTTAAATCTATTTTTTGTTAGAATTTATTAATAATAATATAATTTTAAGGTCATAGCCTAGCCATACATCAAATTGGTGTATAAGACCCCCTTGTTTGTGGGACAAAGGACCCCCTCAGAGCAACGATTTCTAAAGTTTACAGAGGTGTAAATACTCTACCCCTCTGGATTCATTTTTATATTTATCAAATGCATTAATGTAAAATAATGAAAAAAGCGATAACAAAACTTTCTAGTATAACTTGTAAGATGTATTATTTCACGTACAAATTGGGCTATAATATCAACATGACACACAAATTTGACTATAACATCAGTGTAACTTATAAGATGTATTATTTCACATACAAATTGGGCTACAATATCAACATAACACACAAATTTGACTATAACATCAAAATGACACACTAATTCATGTAATATAATATTGACATGACATGCTTATTCTAATCATATTATCGCAATTATTAAAAACAATATCGTAAAAGGTCACACTTTCAAATCCCAAAATATTCAATGCAAGATTTATTCTCATCCACTAATAAACATAAACACACTAATAAACATAAGAAGACATTCGAGCGCAACCATAAATTTTTTAGACAAAGGTCAGCTATAGCTACGTAATATTACCATAATCCATCACAAACTATAAGTACGCCAAGCACGGATTGAATTGTATGCAAGGTTAAGGAGCTGGGTTCTCCAGCTGATTTCTGCGTGGCATTCCTCTTAATAGGATCCATATAAGTACGCCAAGCACGGATTGAATTAAATGCAAGGTGAAGAAGATGGGTTCTCTAGCTGATTTCTGCGTGGCATTCCTCCTAATAGGATCCATGGATCTGATTGTCACCACTGCTAATCCCAACTCTAGGAGGACTATAGAGCTGGAAAGGGGACCTCATGGTGTTGTATGGGTGGTTCAGCTTTCTGATCTCCATTTCAGTGTCCATCATCCAAAGAGAGCTCTCTCGTTTAGAAAGCTCGTTGGAAAAACTCTGGCCATGATCAATCCTGCCATGGTGCTGATAACCGGAGATCTTACAGGTAATTTCTTGACCCCTATTTAGCTTTAGTTACGTGTTTACATACGATAGGCAATACGTATGTATATATGGAATTAGTAGATTGGCTAAATGTTGGCTTTCAACCTGTTTTTGATATTCTCTGTATTGCTTATAAGTTTATCAGTTTAAACGAATGCATGAGGAATTACTGGGTTAATGGTTTTGTCCACCGTGATTAACATGAGTATGAACCGGGAATTAACCTTAGTCAGATTCACAGTGAGTAATCTGTGTTAAGTTAGTATAGTTGGTTTAATTGATAACAGGAGAAGCACATTTGCTTAATGTATGGACTGGGGATTAACCTTGGGCAGGGCTTTGCCATGTGTATGGAGCCTTGGATAATGTTGACGGGTGTGGCATAACAGTCCCTGTTAAGAGAGTTAAGATGGGTTTCCTTTCATAGCAAGGGAACCGTGTTTCTTTAACATGGGTACGTTTTGGGAATTAGCCTTGGGTAGGATTGACGGGTATAACTCACTCTTAGGTAAGTGAAGATGTGTTTGTTTGATAATATGGTAATCATGGTTAAGTCAAGTGGAAGACCCTGATTTCCCATATAGGGAGACAATTAGGCTATGGCATTGAAGATCACTTTCTGTGTGTAGATGGAGATTTCACAGGGATCAGTCAAATAATGGTTATCTGTCAAATGTTACCCTTTCAATTTGTCTCAGTTCAAGAGCATATAGGGTCACCCATTGTGGTCTATGTTACTTCGCTTTCAAGAAAATGTTGGGTAGAGGCCAATCTGATTACAGACAAGAAACGACATTGTTCCCAGAGATAGAAAATTGCTTCTAGTACTGGAATCCATCTAGGATGATAAGTTGGGTCGGAGGAGCAAGAAAATGCTTCATTTGCCTTGTTAAATGGATATATCTTCTAAACAACGAAGAAATTGCAAGAGTTGTGGCTATCTTTAAGAATTTTCTGATTTTCTTCTTTGTATGATAAGCCATGGAGGGGTGAGGGTTGCATGATGGCAATGGAAGATTGACCCATGCTACTTTTTCCTTTTTGCAAATATTCATTCCCAGAGAAAGAGGGCCTATTGTATATATCATATATGTTATGAACAGGCTGTGAAGTGGAAAAGGTCCATGAGATTGGTAGTGGAGATGAAATCACCTGTGCAGTAGTTAAAGAAGATTAGGTTTAAGGACCAATCTCAGGCCAGGTTTGAAGACCAACTATGCGCCCTATGGCAATGCTTCAGGGAAAAGCAAGTGAAGCACTGGGTATCTGGGTTGAAAAGGTACCATGGTAGATAAGACCTCTTGTGGTTGAGGCTACTTGAGAGTGGTTGCCTATTTGGCTTGTGGGAAGACAAATGGTTCTCTTGGTTGGAAAGTTCCTAAAAGATAAACTTCCCAAGTGGGACCTGTTACTCCTCAAGTTCAAGTCAGCTTTTGATCAGGTTAAATCAGTGATTCTGTTAGCAGTCTGGAGGGAGTTAGATGCATATTCTTCCTTTTCTCTATGCACATGACCTTGTTGAAGTGTTACAGGAGAAACATGCTGCCGATACACATAAGGAAAGGGTGATTTATATTGAAGCAGGTAAAAGTGGAAGCATTTTTAGGGTCTGATACCAAAGGGCCTGAACATCTATGTTACAAAACAGTTTCAAGATTCCTTTTTGCGGAGTGATAGGAGATGGTGAGTCAATTATAGCAGGCCAGTGCTTCAGCTCAGATGTGTAAGCAGAATTGAGAAGCTTCATAGAGAGTTATGGAATGTTAAAGATGACCTTCTACAGCATGATTTTGGTTTTCAGAAAGACAACATTAAACAACCAGTGTGAGCATATCCTTCTCCTGATTGCAAATCCACAAGCTCGATTTAGTGTACCTGAAGGAGTTGAATTGAATGTAGAGACTGGAAATAATGACAATGGGAAGGCATCACATTCAGCATGGTGATGGCTTATAGTTTGATTCCGACCTAAGCTGTCATCACTATTGGGCATTGCTGTTATTAGTTGTTTGAATGCTGATTTTAAGGCTGCAGTTAGGGCAGCAGTATGGGCACATTGATGAAGGAGTTACTCTCTATTCACTCACACAAGGAGAAAGTTTGTAAAGGCTGCCAGATGAGATAAGGAAGTAAACTGCTGGTTCATGTGCAGCGGCAGATTTATTAGAGAAACATTACAGATTTTAGACAATGTGCATGGGATATTATAAAGCTTATTTTACACCGGAAATGCTGGATCTGTGTCCACTACAGGAGCTCTGAGAAATCTGCTGTAATGTGACAGTAATCTCCCCAGGAAATCAGTTATACACTCTACAGGAAATAAGGGGAAATCGTTCAAGCAGATAGAGTAAAAAGGAGTAATATGGAACCAAGCCTTTTGCACACAGACCAAGAAAAGGGGTGCTCCACCATGAAGGCACACCTAATGCTTAAAGTATTCATCGAGAGGAACGCCCTTCAAATAAGGGAGGTTGGTGCACATAAATCAAGGAGTAGGCTGGTCTTGGAAGAAGCGCC
>ML836765.1:27864-52988 GCA_009831015.1 Picea engelmannii | reverse complement strand
AAACTCTTTATTTTTCTCAATGGCCTTTGTTTTTATGGTTTCGAGTGCAGATGTTTGATTTCAACTCTCTTCTATATATTTCCTCAAAACATAATTTTCTAGTTGTATCCTCCTGATTTCATTTGTGCCTCTTTCGTTGAAAATTCTCAATTTGGTCAATTCTCCTTTGAGCTTGATACCTCTTGGTCCTATGAGGTGTTAATATTTTTCATCTCACTTACAAGTTCCTTTTAGGTGAGTGAGGTTTATTTACCAAATTTATCTCATAGATATTTCTCTTGTGCCTGGATTTGCCTATCCATCTCTTCTTCGTGTATTTTCTTGGCCTATTGTATTTTCTTCCTGTGCTCACTAGCCATCGCTTATTTGATAGTCTCCATTTTTTTTCCAGTTTTGCAACATTGGATTTTGCAACATTAAGTGCCACTGAAACTTCATGATTGATACTATGTTTACACCCACAAAGGAACTAAGATTTGAGGCTGCTTGTAAGGCATTATCCTTTACATCGGTTCCATCTTTCCATTTGATGTTTTTTTCAAGGGATCCTTGGCTCTCGTCGGATTTCCCCCCTTTTCCTTTTAGGAGTTGTTTTCTCGATGGATTGTGTTTTGTGGTTGTAATAGTAATCATTGATGATGATTATTTCTCCTTCAAAGAGAAGTCCTTCAAAGGTGAGTGATAGGATTCCTAAAATACAAGCTAAGGGAGTGCATTCTTCTATCAGGGTATTGATTAGGTCATCTGCAATGTTTATAGTGATAATGGCATATGTGCATGTTAGACTGTTGTATTGGACCTTCAGGCAGGTGGTCTTATCTTTTTATTCTTTTCATGGTACTTTCCTGGTGCGACCCATGTGGATTTCCCTATGTTTGTTGCTTCTCCTTTCCTTGTGTTGACTTTATATGATGGAGGGTATTTTCCTCGACGTTTCTGTAGTGAAACCTATTTCTCTTCAGCTTCCTTCTTCTTCATTTTCTAGTATCTTTCCTCCACTTCTTCAAATTTTCTTGCCAGCTTGACTTCTTTATCCCTTTTATTTTTTTCTTCTTCACTTAACCTTTCATTGTTTCTGTGGAGGAGGGATTAGAACTGTTCCAGTCTCAATGTTCTATCATGATATTCATCTTTATTTAATTTTTGTTGAACTGAACTGCTTCTTCAAAACTTAGTGCACCTTGGAAAACATCTTTTGAGAATCGGGCCTTATGCATGATCTGTGGTGCCAAATTAGTGTCCTTCATATGCTCATACACAATGTTTCGAGGGTCATGTGATTTGGGCTCCCCTAAAGAAAGGCACAACTCCTTGAGTGTTTATGCTTCCTTTTCGGCTTTCTTCTTGTTAATCAGAAATTATGACCCAATCTAGATGGGAAATATTGGCCAATACCTTTTATTATTTTCTGAAAGATAGTTGGTGGCTCCCCTTTCCACAGTCTAGTAGTTAACATCCTTGTATAATATACTATGGGGAATTTACTTGGGAAACAAAGGTGGTTCTCATGTGGCCCCGTATATCTGTATATAGGTGCAATACTTCTTCATGTTCAATCCTCGATCTCTTCTAAAAATTTGAGAGCCTCGTGAGAGATTCTGTGTAGGAAGATACTAAATATGGCCTCATGCAAGGGAGTAGGGAAGTAATCATAGATGTCATAAAAAAAAACATTTACAGTTGGCTTCCCATAGTTGTGAGCAATATGAATGGATCAGGCCTTTTTCTAAGGTCCATGCCTAGTTAAATTTGGGGAACGAGTTAACTACACATACAAAGTCTATAAGGTAGTAAGACATGTAGAAACCGGGGTCTTTCATGCCTTTGGGATCTTGGCTTTGCTTTGAGATGCTAAAAGAGAGGATTCTCTCCCAATTGAAAGTTTATCCCTTCTGGGCCACCATGTACGCCATGGGAAACCACTCCACCCTAAAATTAGTGTCTCTTCCCTCTCCATAGAGTCTACAAATGATTGTGTTCAACACCCTGTAAGGGACCATGATGTACCATGCAGGAAAATTCCTTTGCCCCTTTTTCACTGGCCATTCTTCATCATAGAACCAATCTGCCATCAGGCTCTCGAAGTCTTTATGTTTGACCCTGAATTGTTCTAGAAAATATCTGTTCAAGACAACTGTAGTATCTGGGGTTTGGTATCTATCTCGGATATATTCTTCTTTGAGAGAGTGATAGGGAGTCCTGAAGCATTGAGTATAAAACCTGTATCTTTATGAAAATATGAAAAACACCATTTAGATGTGTCATTGTAAGGAAATAACTCAGGGCGAGAGGTTATTGTATGTAGCCACTCTTCTGGATATTCTTATATGCGTCAATGTTTGGATCATCAAACAAGAACCTTTCATTCTAAAACATGTGCATCTTATAGTGTTCCATCTTGTCATGGTTTTTGGTGTTAGAAATGTTGTATGACTTAGAGATTGAAACTAGAATGGGCGTTCCACGAGTCTAAGTTTTTCCCTTTCTAGTAATCATCCTAGACATTTCTTCACCTGCAACAAAAAACAAATCAATCGTCAATAGATTTTCTTTAGGAGCAGAAATATTGTTATTTGAATGATTAGTAGCATACCCACTTAGATACTAGGAGTGACAATTAACCAGACCGAGATAACATAAAATTGCAGACACAGACTTTGTTTTACTTAGCGAGTAAGTGAACAAAGACTTGAGTCTTGGTGCTTTTCAAAATGTTTCATGAATTCCCTCCAAACCCAAGCACAATTAATGATTAAGGTGCAATAAAACTTATAACATGCCAGGGTAGTACACAATAGAGAAAGTGTATTCACGGGTGTTTGTCGGTTATAACAGTTAAGGAAAAGGAAAATTTGACATAATTGGGATAATCAAATAATCGTCATCATCGACAATTGATGGAGATGAGGGATGTGGATATGAGAAAGAGACAACCTCCAATGACGATAATTTGATATCTTTCTCTGTAAGCTTAGTTATAGAGTTTAATCTTGAAAGAAGATTCCTTTTAACGTTATTTTATCTAACCATTGGGCATTAATCCTATATTCATTAATGCTGACAAGACGTTGAAATATTTGTAGTGGCCTGTTACTTTGACAAGCGAGATATCAACAATTCTAAGGTAATTAGTGACGAATGGATTCATCTAATCCATAGGATAGTTTAATGAGTAATAATTAGAGAGTAGAGGCAATGTTGTTGTCGATGAAGAGTGTAGATAGGTAAGAGTGCACTAAGAAACTTCTGATGATGAAAAGCTTTCATCGTAGAGTGTTAGCCACTATTAACTAGCCACGTGCAAGGGAGAGTGAAACTTACATATTTGTCAATGTGTGGGACCAATGCAAAAGGTAATACTGAGTTGTACTCCAGTAAAGGTTCGATGATTCCAGCTAGTCTATGACTAGGAGAGAGGAAGGGCATGTCATCGTTGGTGGATATGGGAAATCCCATGAGGGTGATGGTTCATAGTTAATCTTTGACAATGACATTATGAATCATCTTCGTCGATGAAAAAAAGGTTAAGGAGTATTTTCTTATAAAAAATAAAAGTGTGCCCCCTACTAAAACCAAAAGTTTAGGTAGGGGGGTTGTTATGTTGTCACAACAGATTCCTATATCCATCTCAAGGTTGACCTGTTGTGAGAACTAGAACAAAACTTCTATGGTTGGGTGGAACATCCTTTAGAAGTAGTTGGTTGCACAAATGTTTCATAAAAGATAAGTGTTTATCTATTTTCTAAGTTATTCCATGAATTTAATTGTTGTGCTTAACTCTGTATATGTGAATGGTTAATTTTTTTCCTGAATGCGTTATTAGTTACATTCATGGTAATTTAAAGTATTGTAGATGAATTTAATTATGTGTATAAAAAAATTGTTGAATATGTGTTTAATTTTTAGTTGGTAAGCTACATGATTTGATTAGCAAAGAAAATTTTGTTTTTATGTGTATTTCTGCAAGTAATGTTCCTTGGTTAAGGTGGGGGACATTACATCTACTTTTCTTCTCCATCGAGGAATGTAAATGTATTTTCATGAAAATATAGGACAACATGAATCTTGGCCAACCAATCCATTCTGATTAGGATACCATAAGATCCTAATGGTATGAAATTCATATCAACAATTGAACTTACTCCATTTATATTTATTGGACAACCTTTGACTATCTCATTGATCCTTCTCTCGGTTTGAGTCACTAGATGAAACAAACTTGATTTATCAATCTTACTTTTATCCAAATGAAGTCTATGTACTACTTTAGGATCAATGTAACAATGACTTTCTCCTGATTCAAATAAAATAGCAACATGATGATTAATTATCTTACCTTCCACTTCAATTATTTCTAGTGGCTTGTTACTCTGACAAGCGAGATATCAACAACATTAAGGTAATTAGTGATGAATGGATTCATCTAATCTATAGGATGGTTTAATGAGTAATCATTAGAGAGTAGAGGCATTGTTTTCATCGACGAAGAGTGTAGATAGGTAAGAGTGCACTAAGAAACTTCTGATGGTGAAAAAATTGCATCGTAGAGTATTAGCCATTATTAACTAGCCACATGCAAGGGAGAGCAAAAATTACATATTGGTCAGTGTGTGGGACCAATGTAAAAGGTAATAATGAGTTGTACTCTAGTAAAGGTTTGATGATTCCAGCTAGGCTATGACTAGGAGAGAGGAAGGACACGTCATCGTCGGTGGATATGGGAAATCCCATGAGGGTGATGGTTCATAGTTAATCTTTGACAATGACATTATGAAGCATCTTCGTCGATGAAAAAAAGGTTGAGTATTTCCTTATGAAAAATAAAAGTGTGCCCCATACTAAAACCAAAAGTTTAGGTAGGGGGGTTGTTGTGTTGTCACAACAGATTCCTAGCTCCATCTCAAGGTTGACCTGTTGTGAGAACTAGAACAAAAATTATATGGTTGGGTGGAACATCCTTCAGAAGTAGTTGGTTGCACAAATGTTTTATAAAAGATAAGTGTTTATCTATTTGCTAAGTTATTCCATGAATCTAATTGTTGTGCTTAACTCTGTATATGTGAATGGTTAAATGTTTTCCTGAATGCGTTATTAGTTACATTCATGGTAATTTAAAGTGTTGTAGATGAATTTAATTATGTGTATAAAAAAATTGTTGAATATGTGTTTCATTTTTAGTTGGTAAGCTACATGATTTGATTAGCAAAGAAAATTTTGTTTTTATGTGTATTTCTGCAAGTAATGTTCCTTGGTTAAGGTGGGGGACATTACATGTACTTTTCTTCTCCATCAAGGAATGTAAATGTATTTTCATGAAAATATAGGAAAACATGATTCTTGGCCAACCAATCCATTCTGATTAGGATACCATAAGATCCTAATGGTATGAGATTCATATCAACAACTAAACTTACTCCATTCATATTTATTGGACAACCTCTGACTATCTCATTGATCCTTCTCTCGGTTTGAGTCACTAGCTGAAACAAACTTGATTTATCAAGCTTACTTTTATCCAAATGAAGTCTGTGTACTACTTTAGGATCAATGTAACAATGACTTTCTCCTAATTCAAATAAAATAACAACATGATGATTAATTATCTTACCTTCCACTTCAATTATATGGGACAGGTATTCTGCTTGTCAATATTCTAAGGCTACATATATTCTTGGAATACTTTTTCCCATGTATTATACTGTAGTGTATTCTTGGACATTGTGAAAGGTGTTGGGCCCTTCATTTTGTTTAATATAAGTTGCACATAACACATTGCAACTTCATTTTGGAGAATGGAAGTTGCACAAGCTGTTGAGAAGCTTGACATCAAACAAAAGAAAGAAATAGAAAATGGTTAAAGGGACAATGCAACATTAGCTCTGAGGAAAGAAGTTGAAAAAAGATCAAGAAAATAAACAAATCTCAAGTTCTTAACCAACAAGATCGGATTATATATATGAGACCGGTGTGATTGTAATAGGCTAATGAATGAATGAAAGGTTAATGAAAGGGATGTAGTGTCATTGTTTTCTAGTATGCTAGTCCACATCTATTAATATTATTGTTGTTAATATTGATGTTGCGATGAGAGTAACTAATGTAATGGGGCAATACTATATCATAGCTTAATTTGGAGATCTGGGTGAGAACTAGACAGACAATGTATTAGAGTTTGGTATTCTTAATATAATTAGAGGCCTAAATTTTAGAATCTACATATTGTGTATTTCATCCTAATGCATGAATGGAATGTTGTTCTTTATTATCTTTATGTCTGATATACTTAAATGCTTCTTTATGAATGGCAACGCAACTCTATTTATTTATTTCCCAGTTAGGAATTGCTCAGAATTTTTGAAGGCTTAGTCTATATTATGCAAGACCATGGCGAGTCTTGATAACTTAGAGTTGTGTCTAAGTATTCTCCTTACCCTTCCCTCTCTTTCATGTATAGGTTGCGCTTTGGGTGAGACTTATTTCCTCCTAGGAAAATTAAAATGTCAATGCTCTAGACTAACTCAGTACCTTTTGTCAATAAACTAAGAAGGACCCTGGTATGAATACTTTTGTGCTAACAAAATGGTTATGTTGTCGAGACCTATGCTTTAAAAGGGAACCTGTGAGGAGAATGCTTCCACAGATCTATATATCTGAGACTTGGAAATGGTGGGAGAGAAATTGTAACTCCTTTATATGGAAGGAAGTAGATTTGGGAGGTAAAAGCGAGAGGAATACAAGAGATTATGTCTTTTACTTTGAAAGATCAAGTGACCAGTATGAGATATTCTGGGTTAAATTTATAGAAGAACTATTCCATTGGATAGATAGGCTCCAAAAAGAAGCTCCACAATTCCAATAACACATAAAGAATACATCTACTTGGGATATAGAGAAGATCGCATCACTTCACCAATTGGATCACCAGATCACATGAGCAATCGATTTATGGGTTCATACAACTATGGAGGGATACATCGTTGAATTTGCAGCCGAGAATCACCAATATTTTTCACGCGTGGAAGATATTTTCAAGAAAGGGGCTTGTGACATATTGTTGAGGGAAATCCCCCTGTGGATCAAAGTATTCTAGATGGAGGAGGGTGTTCTATCCTTTTCATCACTTGAATGAGCAAAAGAAGGACACTTTCAAGTCCAGTTGGGTCATCTGAACAGGACAGAAGTTAGTGCAAGAGTTAGACACACCAAGGACAAGAAATAAATAAACAACTAAGCTAATAACAACTAAAGAAACAAAAATAAAATGTATAAGGAAATTAGAGCCACAATCAACCAAAACATTGACCAATATTCATGCCACCAATGGATAGATTGTATTAGTGGGAAAACACCAAAGAGAAAGGGAGACTTATGGATCCCCTCTTCCTCCAAGGGAGGGCTCTTGAATCCCCTATGTGAGAGATCTTCTTACAAATGGAAAACTAAAAAGGAAATGGTGAATAAATCCAAAGATCATTCCCTCAAGAGGTGAGGAGAATGGCTCAATGAAATGATGCTAGTATGCTCCAAGAAGGAAAGAGGTTCCTTGTAGGATAATAGAGGCATTATAATAATACAAATAGATTCTTAAAAATATAGTTGACCCATGGCCTCTTTTTATAAAAAATCTTTGAGGTATTATCCATCTGGTCTTTAGTGCGAACAAGGGGGCCTTTCGGGCACCCTTAAGTGTTTGACCAACCCCCCACTCAGATTCAGTTTGGATTTGAGGGTCAAATCGGCTTGGGAACTAAATGCATCATTCTTAGGTGTGCACTCATTTTTGTGTACACAGTCACACATCAGGCACATATGCGTTTTTTCGGCGTTTTCGACTAACGCACGTGCGCGTGCTTCCTTTGTATTTTGAGCGCATGTTGATTTTATAACCAGTTGTATAGTTTGTGCCCTTTGGAAATGCATTTTTCGGGCCATGAATGAACTAATAGGTGTTTGGAGATGTTGGATTCCTGTAACCATTTGCAGATGAAATTTCAATGATAACATATGCCCCCTAATGTGTGAGGTTAGAAGCATATGTATAGCCAAAATACATCAATGTTTATTCTACTGAGAGTACCATTGTAAGAAAGAGTGTTGAGAGGAATTTCATTAGCGACCCATTGGAGGGAGAGGGGAACCTGTGGGACTCAAACTTTTTGCGAGGTGTGGAAAAATAAAAACTATATACAAATGAGGCGGGCATGCCCCATGCTTGTGTCATGTAACTCAAATGTGTGAGAAAGTAATTGATGTTGAATGTTGATGTAGATAACTGCAACACCCTCCAGGGTGATTTGATAATGGCATATGATAATTCTGATGGTGAACATACTCTAAAAAGAGGTGATGACACTTGTAAGGAGTGTTGATGGATCGTGGGCACTGATGGCCCAACGAATTTCAAAGGTCTTCGGCTAGTATAAAAAAACTGCAATAGTCACAAAGTAATACCCACCGTAACATGAGAGTGTGTTGAAGTTGAATGTTGTGGGGGTCAACAAAATATGAGAGAAAGGATGGTTCTCCTTTTTTCATGTGAGATGCCTCATTGTAAGGGTAATGAGAGTCAAGATATTGTCGCCCTTCTAGAAATGGTGTTGATGTCGACAGAAAGGGAGATGCAACTCTGAGAAGCAAAGGGCTTCTAGAAATCCACGGGATAAGATCAGGAACTGATGAGGAACATGGACAAAGTCAAAATGTGGTGAGACTCAAGATTGCCCTTGGTTGGGGATATGTGTGAAGTATGAGTGGTAGCAACCATGAAAATGGATCTAGCATCAGGGGAACAACTAGACGTGGTTTTAAATTGTGCCAGAGGCATGACAAAGTGGACAAAATCAGATATAGGTGGTACCTGGACTGTGGGATACTCAGGGTTTATGGACAATGTCAATAAGTGTAAAATGTAAAGGAATGCCCCAACCAAGGGCGGCAAGGGTTGATTTTCAGGGAAAGGAAGGTCGCTAAAGGAAACAACAAGAAACTATGTAAATGCTGGAATCAAAAAGGCTATGTACAATTACATAATGAATAAAGAATAATTTGGGATAAGCGTACAGATACAAAAATAGGTGCCCCAGTGCAAGATGTCTTGGCCTGTTAGGGCACAAGTTGTATGACAAATTGGTGGAGGGTGGGGGGCCCATGGGTGGGTTTTTGTATGAGGTAAATGAATGGAGGGAAATATGAATATGGGAAAACTGACTGTGGATGAAATGGGGGGTTAATGATACTGTAGAGGCGTAGTCAAATGAGAACGGTGAGGAGATATCCTGGGAGTCCATTGGGAAAGCTAGCATAATGAGAAGAAGGAGTATGTGGTTGATTCACGAACATGCATACGACTATCGGTACTCCCATACCTAGGGGGTGAAAGCAACATGAGTGTCAAAGTACCAAAGGGGACTATAAATGGGACAACTCATGAGGGGGAGAATGCTACCAGGTGATAATACTTGAAATGCAGTAGAGGTGATAGTACTACAGAGCCGTATGGGAGGATCCTACAGGAAAATATCGGAGGGTGTGACTAGGAGATGCAATTTATATTCATAGGGGATGATTACATGCAAGTGGTGAGAATTTACCTGAAAGGGCTACGTTGATTTGTGGTGACCGAGTACCTGCACACATAAAAAAAAATTCCCGATGTGAACAATACATTAAGATAAAGAACATATAACAGTTATTTGATAATTGTGAACATGAGCATGCGTACCTGGGCGTGATGTGAGAAAAATGCTCCCCCGGGGCTGAGGATGGATGGTGACCTGGGGAATGTGACTGTGTAGGTGGCAGGATATTGATCACATGGTTGATGACAAATCGAAAAATGGATGCTCTGAGCTCTTGTAATTGATCATGGAAGTTTGGAAAAATGGACTATATATAGTTGTAGGGCCCATAATGCCACCTCATTTGCACCTTCTACCATAGTGAGTTGACAAGAGGGTTTTAGAGGAGATTTGGAGATTTCAGGAGTTTGAGTTAGTCGATCCAGGATTTGTGAGAGCCAGGATAATGGTCTCATCCTCCTGCATAGTAGTTAGAATTTCTTTTCTAGGCAGGGTCGTATGGATAGTCGTACTGGGATATTTTTTGAGGGTGTGCCCCACAGTGCGCGGGCGATAGGAGAATTCCCGCGCTTGGGTGTGTGGATGTAATAAAGATATGCGTACATGTGGGTGCCTAAATGTGGATAACAGGCATGCATTGGATGTGTGCCTGTTCAAAGTACATATGTGCACTCGTGTGCAATTGTTTCTCTGACAACGACACACTTGTGCACAAATGTGGAGTGAAAAGGTGCACATGAATGCGTGCCTGTGTGTGTGATAGGTGTGCATGGATGTGCATATGTTTCTTCAACAGTTGTGCAATTGTGAGAAGAAGAGGCATACATATGTGTGTTCCTATGGGGGTGACATCCGTGCACATGAGGCAAAGCTGAGGGGGGGTAAAAGATTGTCTTTTTTGAGATTTGACATTTTTATGGATTGTGATGTCTGATTAAGTATTGTTTATGTGGATGCATGTGATCAGTTCAATATGCCAGTCCACTAGAGGGAGAGGGACTAGGCATGCCTCAGGGAGGTAGTAAGGGGTGATGAGCCCAGTGTGCGGGGACCTTTAGTAGCATGTGGGTTGCTAAATTTCTTTGAATCCTCACTATTGCAGGCACAGGAGTACCTGTTGTATTTTTTGATATCTATGTGGAGCACGGATCTGTAGTGTTTCATTGTGCGGGGGGGAAGCTTACATTCTTTGCGATGGAGGATGTGTAATTCTTGACCGGGCTCCCTTTTCGAGGAAGCACCCTACCTGTTGATTCCCTATTATCGAGGGATTCACACTTGGTCGACCTGGCATGAACCAATTTTTCTAGGGAGGAACTTATGTCAGGCTCGGTGGTGTGGATTGGGGCAATGGATACCCTTGTGCATCGTTGCATTGCAGTGACGATCGTGGCGATGTACAAATCCTTAGCTACTCAACGAATTGGTGGTGGTCAGCTGAGGGTTATTCAAAGGGCATTGGGTGGAGATAATTTTGCCTGGGGCTTGGTGCTACACACCAAGATGATGGGGTAGCTCAACTGGTGTCGGGCTACTGACTCAGGGGATTTTTCCTTTGGGTCAATCTTGGTGGCCTAGTTATTGAAGAGGGTGCCTATGTTTCACCCTAGAGTTTTGTTGGATGTGCCTGGGGCATGGGAGAAACAATTGATGTAGTGGGCATTGATATTGGTACAACATGGGGGTGGGGAGGGTGGCCATTATTTTATGGCCAAGCTAGCATGTGTGTGGCGTTAGATGCCACAAATCATCCTACAGTACCTGTATGGAGGGATGGACTACCGTCGAGATCCAGACATGGTCTTACCTCCTGGAGAGGTTTGGGACCACAGAGGTATGTTGATGTATTTGATGTTTTTTATTTTTGATAGTATAGCATACGTTTTATGTATGGATGGATGTTGATGCTATCATTTGTTTTTTGTGTGTGCATATGTGGGGCTGCGCAGACGGGAGGTAGAGTTGGTTAGAGCGTCGGCTTGTCAAGGGCCCATGAGACCACCGCGGGGAGAGCCGCGGGCAGGAGAGAGACATCAGAGGGATGAGGTTGGTGCGAGTCCAGTCGATGATGAGAGATCTAGCAGGCAACGCAGATATGATGACCCCACTGTAGGGCCTTTACATGCTCCTCCAGTAGAGGTCGACGGAGTGTTAGAGGAATTTTTCCATCAATTGGAGTTGATGCTATAGTGAATGTCTGAGGGCATGTGGACTCAAATCCAGGATGACGGAATCTCGGAGCAGTGTGTGGGACTTCTGGCAGAGCTGCGGACCCTGATCCACAGGGTAGTTATAGAGGGGGAAACTATGATTGGGTGACTACCCCTAGGACCTGGAGGACCCCTGACTGGTGGGGTGCCTCCTCCTGAGAGAGGACCTAGTGGTGGTGCTCTAGAGGCACCATGAGTGTGATTTGATATATATGTTTTTTGTATTTATATAGTCTTGTTGGCCCATTTTGTATAGGGTGGGGTGACACCTATTGTGGGCCTATAGGGTTTGGGGATTTTTCCTATCTATGGGCGATGTACATGTTTGTTATAACCTTAAATTTCACAACACATGCTTACCTGGCATCAGGCCAACTCATATCCCTTCATTGCCAAAACATCTGCTGAAAAACCTCTTTGAAAATCCTCTTGGGTTTAGGTACATGTGCCCTAACCCACTACTACACGCATGTGAACGCTGGCAGGCCTACTACAGCCCGCGTTTACCTAACAAAACACAAAAATAGGAAAGTTGTCGACGGGACAAAAAGCTATGGGTCAGTTAACTGAAACTCTCGGCCATGCATGGCCGAGAGTTCGTCCAAAACCCTATCTCCTTCTAGCCTATAAAAGAAGAGGTAGGGGTACCATTTGGAAGAGGAAAAATATAGCGAAGAAAATCTTCCCATTTGCCAAATCCATTGTCCCAACCCTTTAGCCTTTCCTCAAGCCTAAGGACAATTAACGCAAAGCAGTTGGAGGACAAAAGAAGAGGAGGAGCCCAGGATCAGGATCAAGGAGCGGTGGCCGGTCTCGACTTTGATTGTAAGTTGATTCATTTTGAAAATAATAAAAGAATACTTTTCCTATCCCAATGCATGAGTTATCTATGATTTGTTTAATTTATGCTTAATTTCTAACCCTCAAGTAGAAAAGTAGCATGCATGCGTAGTGTTTTGTCTTGATTGTAGGATTATCTTTGGAAGGAGCAGCGCAAGTAAGCAGGCAAAGAGAAACGAAGGATCTACACAAAACATCAGTAAAAAGGTTAGTAGTTTCTTTCCATGCATGTATTATGAAAGAGGGGTTTAAGTTTTGGGTGGTAGGTTAAAAAGTAATTTATTTACGGTCAAAATCTACATGCAAGTCTGACCCTAGTTTGCTAGTCCGTAGGGTATTTTTCCCAACAACAGAATTGGCAACCGTACTGGGGAAGATACTCTTTAGGGTTTTCAGATTTAGTTGAGTTTTTGGGTAGTTTAAGAGATTAGATTTTCTGTTTCTTTGCCTGTCTTTTTCTATAAGGCCTGAGCTAGTAGCGAGCCTGGTTCTTTATACCAGTTTTCCCTGACTGTTTCTTGACGGCAATTTTCGGGACACACAGAGGTACACGCAGCCTGAAGAAGGCCTGCACGTGTGTACCCGTGTCCTAATCTCTTGCAGCCCACGTGTGAACGCTAGCTATAGAGGTTTCAGTAGCGTGTAGGATTCCAGAGAGCTTGAGAGGTAGCATATGTTTTATGTATGGATGGATGTTGATGCTATCATTTGTTTTTTGTGTGTGCAGATGTGGGGCTGCGCAGACGGGAGGTAGAGTTGGTTAGAGCGTCGGCTTGTCAAGGGCCCATGAGACCACCGCGGGGAGAGCCTTGGGCAGGAGAGAGACATCAGAGGGATGAGGTTGGTGCGAGTCCAGTCGATGATGAGAGATCTAGCAGGCAACGCAGATATGATGACCCCATTGTAGGGCCTTTACATGCTCCTTCAGTAGAGGTCGACGGAGTGTTAGAGGAATTTTTCCATCAATTGGAGTTGATGCTATAGTGAATGTCTGAGGGCATGTGGACTCAAATCCAGGATGACGGAATCTCGGAGCAGTGTGTGGGCCTTCTGGCAGAGCTACGGACCCTGATCCACAGGGTAGTTATAGAGGGGGAAACTATGATTGGGTGACTACCCCTAGGACCTGGAGGACCCCTGACTGGTGGGGTGCCTCCTCCCGAGAGAGGACCTAGTGGTGGTGCTCTAGAGGCACCATGAGTGTGATTTGATATATATGTTTTTTGTATTTATATAGTCTTGTTGGCCCATTTTGTATAGGGTGGGGTGACACCTATTGTGGGCCTATAGGGTTTGGGGATTTCTCCTAGCTATGGGCGATGTACTCAGAGAGCTATAGACATCGGGCCATGCTTTGCAGAGTATACCCGGAGGGTGCTTCCATATTCGAGTTGCACTTGCACCGGTAAGTTTCTCTAGTGTTGGTTGTTGTAACTGTTCTTCAAAATAGTTAGTGATTGCTTGTCTTATCTCTTAGGGGATTCTTTTTAGTGTGTGTTACTGTTTGAACGTGTAGAATACCTTAGCGTGTCTTGGATCTTCTCACACAGTGGAGGATCCCGAGCACCGCCGATCATGAAGGCTTCTGGGCCTGCCGCCGGTTATACTGGAGCCACCCCCGCCACCATTGAGGTGGAAGGTAGACCAACAAGGGTCTTTCGAAGCAACCGAGTTACAAACCATTGTGCCCGAACAACTCCCGGAGGAATCAACCGCCAATATTGTCTCGGTTGAAACCCCAACCACTGATACTTGGCCATCGGTCATTGTACCAATTCAATTTTACGAACGCCTGTCAGTGCCTCACACAGTTATGGAACCAAATACTGTTACGTCTTCTGGGAATTCTTCCATTCCCACCACCATTGCTACCACAGAAGAAGCATCTCCTAACTTGTCGTCGTCGGTCCAGACCACCATGGTCTTGACCGCAACTATGTCGCATAGTGGACCGATCCCATCTATCGCGGCGGCCAAAACTCCTTTCACACCTAGTGCGACAGGCTCTTCGTTCTCATACAGTATGCCTAGTTCGGGTACAAGTCCTGCACTCACTCACTCCACTTTACAAACTTTGGGTCTGGGGGCAGGGAGCTCTAACGCTCCTCTGTAAGGTCAACTTGGGGGCATTCCTGTCCCTTTTAACACGTTTCCTTACACTAGAGGTCATATCTCTCCTTCGTCCCCTTCGCTTGGTGGTCTGCATCAGCAGTCCGTCGGGCAGCCTGCACACACTAGTTCATTTGGAGTCGGGAGTCAAGGAACACCTGCGCACACTATGCCGATAGGTTCATCACCTTTGTTTTGGAACAGGACGTTTGGTAACAACACTTTCACATCCACCTCTTTCCCGTCTGTGGGCACTCCCATTTTTGGACAGTTTACTCTGGCACAGGGTACTATTCCTGCGCCAGGGGCACATATAGTAGGACCTTGGAACTCAGGACAAGGATCCGTTCCCTCCTCTAGAATGTCATTCTGGGGTAATTCTTTCCACAATCAATGGAACCCTGGACAGACTTCTATGCCTCTCCCATCAGGACCGGCATGGGGTAATCCTTCCCAAAGTCCTTTAAACACGATGTATGCCCAACATCGTCTATCCTTCATGGGGAATCAGCCAATGATGTCTCCACAGATGCAAAATCCTTACGCTGGTCAGGGCCATGGTTTCTACTAGAACCTAGGCCAGCAGCCAAACTTTTCCCAGCAACCTGGTGCCAGTCAAACTCCAGGACCCTTTTTCCCAAGCTATCAGCAGCAACCCAAACTACCATTTCTGGCGACATTACACTTGCCAGATTTGACAAGGTTGTTAAATGATCCTATTTGTCACGACCCACATTGGCCTCCTATGCCAACAAAGTTGTCATCGGACATTCCAAAGTTCAAGGCCAAGCCTAACGAAGATCCAGGTGATCACGTTACTACCTTCCATCTTTGGTGTTCATCTAACTCATTGAAAGATGACTCCATCCAGTTGCGATTGTTTCAACACACTCTTATCGGGAGTGTCACGAAATGGTACATCGAGCTTGATCAATCCAAATACTCTTCCTTTGGCGAACCGGCGATGGCCTTCCTTAACCATTTCCAGTTACCTGTGAGATATGACACCGGCACAGATTTGCTCACCAATTTTGAACAAACAACAACGGACCATATCTCTGATCATATCCGAGAGTGGAGACGCCAGAAGAGTCTAATCGAAGTACCAATCCCATCAACATTCCTGCTTAAGTGGTTCCTTAAGTCTTTACTCCCATAATTATCCAAAGACGTCGCGACTTCAGGAGTTTTCTCCGAAGAAGATGCCATCATGAGGGCTCAACAGTTTGAGCTCATCTATTCTCAGTCTAATTTATTGTACAACATCCTGCCGGATGCACCACGATCGATACTAGATAAAACTAGACAGAGAGTTGGACCACATGCCGATGGTATTGTTGGTTCATCACAAACCAAGACTGCTGAGCAATTGAAAAAGAAATTGCAGCAGTTATCTATACAACACTCAGCGGCTAGCCAGACTACTTATTTGGCTGCTCCTCCTACCCAAACATCGGAAGTAAACTTCGTGCAGACGACTAACCCAAAGGCCACCCAGCAGCCTGAAGGGAAGAAAAAACAACGAAAGAAGGGTAAGGGGGAGAAAAAACCCACTGATAATGCTAGCGAGGGAACCACGGAAAAATGGAAGGTGAGTTATCCATGCAAATTGTGTGTGGAAAACCACTCGACCCATCTATGTCCTCGACTTGCAAAGGCCCAAAAGTTTGTCACACAGCAGCAACAAGCAGTGTTGACTAATCCCTTTCAACATGGGCAAAATTTAACTCAAGCCTCTACAAGTGTCGAAGGGGGCAGCCAAGAAACCTGCCCTCCTCCAAACAATTCTTCATCCACGAATGTATATATGGTTAGGGGTGATGCTTTCATAACAACTAGAGCACACGACTATAGCAAACCAAGCACTTTTGAGAAGGGAAAAGAAGCCGAACTCCCATCTCTTCCTCTATAGATTGAGAAGACGTTGGGAGAAACAATGGCATGCATTCCAAAGGGTGCATTTAAGAAAGCTTCTCATAACCCAAATGAAAGGGTCGCCCAGAATTACTCTGTCATGGAGGATTTATCACAAAATCCTTGTGTGATGTCTGCTTTGGAAGTCCTTCAAAGCTTCCCTACTCAGAGGAAAGCCTTGTTAACTGCTTTAGGCTCTACTGACACTTGTAACCCGGGTACCATCATGTTAGATACAACCGACTTAAAACCTCGTCTGCTTTACTACGTCACGTTTCACATAGTAGTGGCTCATCCCATGAAAACTTTTACACAGAATATATTTCGCACGGTGGTCGATGAGGGCGCTTCAACTTGCGTTATGTCGTTAGCATGTTGGAAGGCCATTGGTTAGCCCACTTTGTCTCCATCACCTACTCTCCTCACTGCGTTTGACGGTTGTTCTTTCTGACCACACAACACCGTTCCTTCTTTCCCTGTGCAGTTAGGAGGGAAGACCGTGTGCGTTGAAGTAGAGGTAGTCGATTCTCCCCTTGACTATAAACTCTTGTTAGGTCAGAGTTGGAATTATTCTATGCAAGCTGTGGTTGCTATAGTTTTCTGAGTCTTTTTGTTTCCACACGAGGGTTGGATAGTGACCATCGATCAATTGTCCTTCTCTAGACCTGACCCAACTTTGGGGGCATCCACGGTTCCCATGATTGATATTCCTCAAGCCGGTGTCATTAACGTAGGAGTTCGTTTGTGCCCATCCTTGATGGGTACCTTCTATTACCCACCTCCTCATGATGATGTCAAGTTTATATCTAATCACCACAAGGCTGAGATTTTTCAAGTTGCGTCGTTCCGCACAACTTACTTTGAGGATCCGTGGATTCTTCCTTCCCCATCAGCCACGATGGATGAGATGGGGCACTCCGGCATGTCCATGCCCTTGTCAACCACTGAAGTAGCATACTCTTCAGTCCAACAAGCTTCAGCTAACCCTGATCCGACTCCCGTACAAGAGTTGGATCCACCTCTAGAGCCTATCTGGGCTCAGGGTTCTCTCGCCAACATCAATTCATTAGACTTAGTCTTGCCTTCTGACGAAGCAGTAATCAAAGAAATGACTAGTCCGTACAAACCCTGGGAAGATATTCATCACAGATCATATTTCCTCCCAGAGTTAAGCTGAATCGAGGCAAGAGAATTCACTATCACCATGACGGGAGATCAGCCATGTCCTATTAATCTCTTAGCTACATAGGAAATTTATGTTGAGGGCAATATGGTGACTATTGATGAAACTATACCTATCAACATCTCCTGAAACCCTGGCATCATGGAGAATGTCTTCATCGGGGCGGATTTCTCCCCCGAAGAGATTCAGATTTATACGGATCTTTTTAAAGAATTTCGCGACGTTTTTGCCTGGTCTTATGAGGAAATTCCAGTTATCGATCCGAAAATAGTTGAACATGAAATCACAACGTATCCTGATGCTAAGCCGGTTCAACAAAAACTTTGTCCATTCAATCCTAAGAAAGAAGCAACCATTAAGATTAAGGTTGAGAAATTGCTCAAGGAAGGTTTCATTTACCCTATTCATTTGACTCAATGGGTGTCGAACCCCGTGCCGGTCAATAAAAAACAAGGCACGATTCGTGTATGTACCAATTTCCGTGATTTGAACAAGGCATGTCCAAAAGATAATTTTCCAACCCCATTCATTGACCAGATTATTGATGAATGTGACGGTTGTGAAGCCTTTTCATTCATGGATGGTTTTTCAGGATATAATCAAATCCAAATCAAACCTGAAGATCAACACAAAACGACATTCATTTGTCCGTGGGGTACATTCGCCTATCGTAAGATGCCTTTTGGCCTCAAAAGTGTTGGAGACACTTTCCAGTGGGCCATGTCTTTTTTGTTTCACGACCTCAAACATATAGTCGAGGCTTATCTGGATGATTTAGCATCACGCTATCACAAGCAAAAGGATCATCTTACGCACCTCAGACTAATCTTCGAACGTTGTCGCTACTTCAGGATTCGCTTAAATCCCAACAAGTGCAACTTTTGTGTCACGTTAGGACGTTTGCTAGGTTTCATCGTATCAACAACAAGGATCATGGTGGATCCTCTTAAGGTGGAGGCAATAATCCAATTTCCCCCNTACAACTTCAAAGTCTTCAAGGCAAGGCAAACTTCTTACGATGTTTCATCGCCAACTATGCTGAAATCACCAAGGGATTTATGTGTTTACTGAAGAAATATGTTCCCTTTTTCTGGGACGAAGCCGCTCAACGCTCTTTTGACACATTAAAACACGCCCTCACCACCACACATCTGCTATGGCCACCTAATTATAACAAAGACTTCTTATTATATCTGGTTGTCGCAGAGTCAACCATAGGCATGGTTTTAGTTTAGGAAGATGATTCGTTTTCAGAATACGTGATCTATTACCCGAGCCGAGGCCTCATAGGACTGGAACTTAATTATTCCCATTTCGAAAAACTTGCGTTGGCAGCAGTTCATGTTGTTCAATGGTTTCGTCACTATGTTTTGTTTCGCAAGACCACCGTCATTGTTGTCGTGAATCCATTCCAGTACATGTTGACACGACGAGTTATCGGCAGAAAAATCAGTATATGGATGGTAATCCTCCAAGAATTTGACTTATACTTTGTTTCCGCAAAGTCCAAGAAGTCATTGGTCTTCGCAGAACTTATTTCGGAACTTCCAGTTGAGTCAGGTGACGTTGTGCCTGAGGAATCGCCTATCCGGGGGGATATGTTTTTTATTGAATCTTCAGACCCCTGGTACGGAGATATATTGATCTATCTCCAGAATTTGAAATGACCACCTCTGCTTCTCGTGATGAGCGTCGGTGGATAGGCCATCAGGCTAAGAATTATCTCATACTCAATGATACGTTGTATCGGAGAGGTGTAGACTGCATATTGCGTCGATGTCTCACTCATGAGGAGGCCGTCATTGTGCTCAACGATTGTCATATAGGAGCTTGTGGTGGTCACTTATCTGGGTTGGCAACAACCCAAAATATTTTACGAGCAGGCTACTTTTGGCCCACACTTATGAAAGATTGTATCGATTCAGTCAAGAAGTGACATCCATGCCAAATATTCTCACGGAAGATGAGGGCACATCCAGCTCCCGTGTTTCCTGTCATCACAGTTGGTCTCTTCACTAAGTGGGGTATTGATTACACTACATGCAACCACCCATCAGCAAGGGGGCACCGCTATATCATCGTAGTTGTCGACTACTTCACTAAGTGGGTCGAAGCTATGCCGACGTTTAAAGATGATGGAGAGACTGCAGCTCTCTTGTTATTCAACCAAATTATAGCAAGGTTCGGCGTCCCGAGAGAGATTGTCACTGACCATGGCAGTCACTTTCAGAATCAAATGATGACCGAGTTAACGTCAAATCTTGAGTTACGGAAAGAACATTCATCACCTTACTACCCCCAAGCCAATGGGCAAGTGGAAGTTGTAAACAAAACTCTTAAGACTATTCTACAACGAACTATCAACTCAGCCAAGTCAAATTGGCATTTGATGTTATACTCGGCATTATGGGCTTACCGAACATTTGTTAAGACTACAACCGGTTTCTCACCTTTCCAACTCATCTATGGGCTGGAGGCAGTCTTGCCCATCGAATGTCAAATCCCATCTCTGAAATTGGCAGTGTAGTTATTGCCAAACACTTCTCCACTTGAAGAGCGGTTAGTACACCTTGAGCAGCGTCGCGATGGGGCCCTGGCCAACGAGGCTCATAAACATAAGGTCAAGTGTCAATATGATAGGTCCGTTCGTCCTCAGATTTTTTTTGAGGGTGACCTTTTCCTGGTCTATGACCAAGATAAGGACCCCCTGGGGGCAGGAAAGTTTAAACCCATGTGGTTCGGACCCTTCATTATTAAAGAGGTATTAAAAAAGGGCGCTTTGTTGAACAAATGAGAGGGGGGGGGGTGAATCAGTTGTACCTGAGCTTAAACAATTATGCTTCTTTTACACTAAATGATGATCACAATAATGAAAGGAAATAAACAATGGCACATTCAACATCAGTCACATATATGAGAAACACAGAGACAGATATTTCCTGAGGAAACCCATACACTGTAAAAACCTCTTTTTCTTTATATGATAAGTAATAGTTACATTCTTTAAATTATCATACATATGAGCACCAACTCATAATGAGGCTACAACCTCTGTTTTGCAAGATGCAACTTGCTGACAGAACCAACTCTCTATTTTCTCTAGCACCCACTAGAAGGACGCACCAACTCCCTGGTTTCTCTAGCACCAACTAGAAGGAAGCACCAACTCCCTGGTTTCTCTAGCACCAACTAGAAGTAAGCACCAACTCCCTTAGTGTTTCCAGCACCAACTGGATGGAAGCACCAACTTCCAATCATACAGGCACCAACCTGTAAAACAGAGAACAAGAGTTCTCCCTTGCACCACCCTGCCACCCTAGTTTCTCTGGCTGCAACCAGATGGAAGCTACAACTCCCTGTGTTCAAGCACCCACTTGAACTTCTGAGGACAACAGTCCTCCCGAGCACCTCCCAACCTCCCTTAAATATTAATATTTGATACTGAAACTCATTATGGTGAAATAAAGTTATTCAATGGCTTACCAGCCTTGTCGTTGTTCTGTTACACTGCTCTGCCCTGTCTGCATCAGTGTCTTTTGCACACACCTTGCACTTTCTGTTCTTCTCCATTTATACTCTCTGCACCATGTCCCTTCAATGCAACCTTCCTCTATTGTGTATTTCTACTCCTGCGCTCTACCTCCTTGCTCACACTTCAATCCTTCTACACAACAACCACAACAACTCCAACAACAATGGCAACAACATCCCTTCTCTTCTCTGTACGATGTATATATCGCTTTTGTGCATCTTGTGTATGCAATATTCGCCATTCTTCTGCATACTCACACTGCGCCGATATCCTCCACCTCTCGAGTGCTCTGCCTAATAATCATGGTAACTCTTCAGCTTCTCTGGCGGTTTACCCACACGTTCAACATCACTGGGTGTTATGCTAAGATTCCTCAGCCTCTCTGGTAGTTGAGACTCTTTGTCTTCTATGTAACAGTCGAACTCATCCTTTATGTTTCAATTACAAGCTCTTTTTCCTCCAGAATCGCCCCCCATACACAGTCTGTCTCATTTTCTTTTATACACACCCCCATGGTGGTTCCACTTCCCATTTCCTTAGGCAAAAGAAAGACAACTGTCCAAGCAACTGAAAGGCCAACTGAAATGCTAACTGATTTTCAATCATGCGTCTGTTTTGCTAACAGAATCCAAACTCAGTAGTTAACTGTGAGAGAGAATAGTAACCCTCCGATCACTGTCAAGTTTTATCCGCACCGTTGGATGACCTTTATTATTCTTGCCTTTTTAAATCGAGTTTCGACATTCCTTATGTTCAATGTACTTACAAATCCCGGTTCACAAAATTCCATAAAGCGGTCAGATCAACAATCCAGATCATAATCAGATCTGACGATTCAGATTAAGTCAGGAATTCACTCATCGTGAAATCGGAATTCCTGATGTTCATAGTTTTTGTCACTTAAAAATCCCCATCCCCGAAACTCCGTGAGAGGTCAGATCAATGGTCCAGGTCATTTCTGGATCTGACGGTCCAGATTCAATCACGATTTTGCATATCGCGAAATCAGAATTCTTGATGCATTGAGTTCTTTGCCTCTTGAATTTGTGATCCCTAAAACTATGATATGGAGTTACATCTATGGTCTAGATCCAAGCTTGATTCTACGGCTGCGATTAAATCGCGAAATCGCATATCGCGATTTCGGGGTTCTTGTTGTCAAGTGTTTTTTGTCATTTCAAAGTCCCAATCCCCGATACTCCATGAAGAAAATCAATGGTCCAGATCTCATTCTCAATTCAATGGCTGCGATTGAATCGCGATATCGCATATCGCGATTTCGGCATTTTTGTTGCACTGTTTACTTGCCTCTCCATGTTGCAATCCCCGAAACTCTGCTGACGTCACACATGGATTGACACGTGTTGAATACTGCCACGTGTCACTCTGATTCGTGACTTACATGTGCCTAAAGTGTTGAATCATCCTGACACCTGTCATTACCTAATTGTGCCATGTGTTCCTAGCTGACGTGGTCTGTTGTCATGAGTTGGGTCGACGGTCTAGATCACATCTTGATCTGACGGTTCAGGTTCAGTTGGGATTTCACACATCGCGATTTCAGGGTTCCTGATGTCAATAAACTTTGACATGTCCAACTCGCGATCCTCGAAACTCCGACAAGGACTGGAATCAATGATCCAGATTCAACCTTGATCTGACGGCTCAGATTAAGTCGTGATTTCACATATCCGCGATTATGCCCGCTTCTCCTTGTTATTTAAGGATCGTGCAGGTTCTCCTCGATCCAACGGTGGTTGGGACCTATGCTTGGATCTGACGGTTGAGACCTATCCTTTTCTTTAGCGCGCTCTTCTTGTCTATATTCATATCTGACGGCCCTCGTTCTGTCGGGATTTCAACTTGGCTTTTCCCGATGGAAAACCTCATGCAGCTCTTGTTCGATCTGATGGCTGACAAGATTTTTGAATGAGATCCAACAACTGTGGATCTCTATCTTCCTTCTCTTCTGCGAACTCCTCTATCTTGAGCTTTGTTGTGTGCATGATCCTCGACGTTGTTCCTCCTGAGCTTTCACTTCCGAACCCCCAAGGGATTCTTGGACTTCTGTGCCTTTGTAGAGTCTTCACATACACACTCTGATCCAACCATCTTCACTGTTGTACTTAAGCCATCATCACTACTGTACTTGCCATCAATGACAAGTCTACGCTACCTGTAAAACATGCCAACAATCCTTTGTACATTCTTCCTGTACCCATGCCATATTCATTGTTGTACTTTCCATCAATGACAAGCATATGCTACCTGTTAAACATTTCCAACAATCTCCCCCTTTGGCATTGATGGCAACAAAGGCACCCAGATTATTTTCTCCCCCTTTGACATCAATGTCAAAGAGAACATTCTCCCCCTGAGCTGTTGCAGTATTTTAGAAGGTATCATATATTAAATCAATGCAAACTCCCCCTGATGGGATGGACTCTCTCATTTTAGGCCTGCAAAATATTTGTGTCTCAGCCAGAGTCTTCTCTTTCTGATTCTTGGACCTGTTCATCTTCATCTTCTGTTGTATCCTCTGAGGAAAATTCAAAATTGCTCACCTGTCTTACTCGGACTCCTTTATCAATCTTCTCATGTGTGGATGACTCCCACTGTCACTGTTATCTGTTCTTCTCTGCATCATCTTTTTCGGTCATTCTGCTCTGCTTCTGTTATTCTGCTCTGCTTCTGCTCTTTCTGTTATTCTGCTCTGCTTCTGCTCTTTCTGTCATTCTTCTTTTCTTTTGCTCTTTCTGTCATTCTTCTCTACTTTTGTATTGTGTTTCATCTCACTCTGCACATTTGCTAAATCTCATGCTACGCATCCTCTGTTTTTCCATTTGTTCCTAAAGGTTAACTTTCCTTGACAAGGTCTTTCCTCTTTTTGTCTCTACAGGATGTCATGTACATCAGAATGTTGTTGTCCTACTAGAACACTGTGCAATTGTAACTTGTACCTTTTAAATAGCCCTTGGATCTCCCCATTGAATCTCATCGATCTCTATTATCACAATTTTCATTTTTCTTCCATGATGCATTCAATCCAGGGCTTTTATATCCATATTCAATCACAAGAGAAAACTGCTACACCCACTCTCACTCCTTCTTTTCTTTCTCACAAATGAGGGACCTATATCAGGTTTCTTAGGAGCATTGATTCCTACCTTGTTGAGTCTAATACTAGATTTGTCATTTGGTGATCTATGGCTATCCAAGACCTTGTCCAGAGTCATGGATTTTCTCAAGAACGTGATTTGGGTGTCTGCCTTCTCAACCTTCAAGACTTCTGCTTCATGTTTCTGACATGGTTCTTCTCCTACTTATTTCGTGGGATAAATGTTGATTGAGCATTCTTTTATTGTATCTGAATCTTCTTCTTTACTTGCAGGGGAGGATTCAACATCAACATTATTGTTTGCTCTTATACTGTTATTCACCATTTGTCATGAGTTTACATTTACTTTACATTCTTTGGATGTGAGCACATATTTACTACCTCTGTCACACTTTTGACTTGAACTAAGGGAATTATGTTTTAGACCATCCACAAGCAGAGCGTACTGTGCATCTCCTTTGTCATTACTCAAACTCATCATCTCTCTATCCTTGATTTTTCCTGGTTCATCATTTTCAAGGATCACATTTCCTGTTTTGCTTTTACTTATGGACAATAGCTTATCCTTGTCTCCAGTCACGTGCTTGGAACATCCATTGTCTATTTTTCCAGAGGCCTTCTGTTTTTGAGTTGAAAGTGC
>ML836765.1:12739-26513 GCA_009831015.1 Picea engelmannii | reverse complement strand
TCATATGCAGTCAACGTTCCTAGAAGTTGATCAAAGGACAAAGTCTTTATATCATTAAGTTCTTCTATAGCTGAGACCTTTGGGTTGAACCTATCTGGCAGAGATCTCAAAATTTTCTGAACTAAAGCGGGTTCCTCAATTGTTTCACCAAGTGTCTTCATTGCATTTACCATTTCTTCTACTCTCAGAAAGTATTTTCCAACGGTTTCATATTCTTTCATCTGTAGCTTTTCAAACTGTACTCTGTAGGTTTGAAGCTTGGCATCTTTCACCTTCTCGTTACCTTCATAACTATTAATGAGTTTGTCCCACATTTCTTTAGCAGTTTGAAGATGCATCACCTTCACAAACTCGGCTTCTGCAAGTCCATTCAAGATAGCATTCATTCCCTTAGCATTAAAGCTAAATTCTAACTTATCATCTTTGGAAGCTAGCACAACAGGATTTATGTATCTAGTCTCTACTACATCCCATACATCAGCTCCTAAGGCCATTAGGTATGTTCTCATTCTAACCTTCCAGAAGGAAAAATTCATTCCATCAAATAGAGGAGGCCTGGTGACTGAAGTCCCTTCATGGCTTGTCATGTTTAATCTCTAGGATCTACCCTTAGATACAAGGGGACGGCTCTGATACCAATTGTTGAAAAACTGAGAAGGGGGGGGTGAATCAGTTGTACCTGAGCTTAAACAATTATTCTTATTTTAAACTATTTGCTGCAACACTAAATGATGATCACAATAATGCAAGGAAATAAACAATGGTACATTCAACATCAGTCACATATATGAGAAACACAGAGACAGATATTTCCTGAGGAAACCCATACAGGGTAAAAACCTCTTTTTGTTTATATGATAAGTAATAGTTACATTCTTTACATTATCATACATATGAGCACCAATGGTGTATATATCGCTTCTGTGCATATTGTGTATGAAATATTCACCATTCTTCTGCATACCCACACCGCGCCGATATCCTCCACCTCTCAAGTGCTCTACCTAATAATCATGGTAACTCTTCAGCTTCTCTGGCGGTTTACCCACGCGTTCAGCATCACTGGGTGTTATGCTGAGATTCCTCAGCCTCTCTGGCAGTTGAGACTCTTCGTCTTCTCTGTAACAGTCGAGATCATCCTTTCTGTTTCAATTACAAGCTCGTTTTCCTCCAGAATCGCTCCCCATACACAGTCTGTCTCATTTTCTTTTATACACACCCCCATGGTGGTTCCACTTGCCATTTCCTTAGGCAAAAGAAAGACAACTGTCCAAGCAACTGAATGGCCAACTAAAACGCTAACTGATTTGCAATCATGCATCCATTTTTCTAACAGAATCCAAACTCAGTAGTTAACTGTGAGAGAGAACAGTAACCCTCCAATCACTGTCAATTTTTATCCGCACCGTTGGATGACCTTTATTATTCTTGCCTTTTTAAATCGGGTTTCGGCATTCCTTATGTTCAATGTACTTACAAATCCCGATTCACAAAATTCCATAAAGCGGTCAGATCAACGATCCAGATCATAATCAGATCTGACGATTCAGATTAAGTCGGGAATTCACTCATCATGAAATTGAAATTCCTGACGTTCATAGTTTTTTTCACTTACAAATCCCGATCCCCGAAACTCTGTGAGAGGTCAAATCAATGGTCCAGATCATTTCTGGATCTGACGGTCCAGATTCAATCGCGATTTCGCATATCGTGAAATCGGCATTCTTGATGCATTGAGTTCTTTTCCTCTTGAATTCATGATCCCCGAAACTCCGATATGGAGTTACATCTACGGTCTAGATCCAAGCTTGATTCTACGGCTGCGATTTCGGGGTTCTTGTTGTCAAGTGTTTTTTATCATTTCAAATTCCCAATCCCCGATACTCCATGAAGAAAATCAACGGTCCATATCTCATTCTCAATTCAATGGCTGTGATTGAATCACGATATCGCATATCGCGATTTCGGCATTTCTGTTGCACTGTTTACTTTCCTCTCCATGTTGCGATCCCTGAAACTCTGCTGACGTCACACGTGGATTGACACGTGTTGAATACTACCACGTGTCACTCTGATTCGTGACTTACATGTGCCTGAAGTGTTGAATCAACTTGACACCTGTCATTACCTGATTGTGCCACATGTTCCTAGCTGACGTGGTCTGCTATCATGAGTTGGGTCGACGATCTAGATCACATCTTGATCTGACGGTTCAGGTTTAGTCGAGATTTCACACATCGCAATTTCGGTGTTCCTGATATCAATAAAATTTGACATGTCCAACTCGCGATCCCCAAAACTTCGACAAGGATTGGAATCAATGGTCCATATTCAACCTCGATCTGACGGCTCAGATTAAGTCGCGATTTCACATATCCGTGATTACGCCTGCTTCTCCTTGTTCTTTAAGGATCGTGCAGGTTCTCCTCGATCCAACGGTGGTCAAGACCTGCACTCGGATATGACGGCTGAGACCTATCCTTCTCTTTAGCGTCCTCTTCTTGTCTATATTCAGATCTGACAGCCCTCGTTCTGTCGGGATTTCACCTTGGATTTTCCCGATGGAAAACCTCGTGTAGCTCCTATCCGATCTGACGGCTGACAGGATTTCTGAATGAGATCCAACGACTGTGGATCTTTGTCTTCCTTCTCTTCTGTGAACTCCTGTATCTTGATCTTTGCTGTGAGCGTGCTCCTCGACGTTGTTCCTCCTGAGCTTTTACTTCTGAATCCCCAAGCGATTCTTGGACTTATACACCTCTGCAGAGTCTTCACATACACACTTTGATCCTGCCATCTTCACTGTTGTACTTAAGCCATCATCACTATTGTACTTGCCATCAATGACAAGTCTACGATGCCTGTAAAACATGCCAACAATCCTTTGTACATTCTTCCTGTACCCATGCCATCTTCATTGTTGTACTTGCCATCAATGACAAGCATATGCTACATGTTAAACATTTCCAACAATCTCCCCCTTTGGCATTGATGGCAACAAAGGCACCCAGATTATTTTCTCCCCCTTTGACATCAATGTCAAAGAGAACATGCTCCCCCTGAGCTGTTGCAGTATTTTAGAAGGTATCAGATATTAAATCAATGCAAACTCCCCCTGATGGGATGGACTCTCTCATTTTAGGCCTGTAGAATATTTGTGTCTCAACCAGAGTCTTCTCTTTCTGATTCTTGGACCTGTTCATCTTCAGCTTCCTCTGTATCCTCTGAGGAAAATTTAAAATTGCTCACCTCTCTTACTTGAACTCCTTTATCAATCTCCTCATGTGTGGATGACTCCCCCTGTCACTGTTATCTGGTCTGCTCTGCATCATCTTTTTCATTCATTTTTCTCTGCTTCTGTTATTCTGCTCTGCTTCTTCTCTTTCTGTTATTCTTCTCTGCTTCTTCTCTCTCTGTCATTCTTCTCTACTTTTTCTCTTTCTGTCATTCTTCTCTGCTTTTGTTCTGTGTTTCATCTCACTCTGCACATTTGCTAAATCTCATGCTACGCATCCTCTGTTTTTCCATTTGTTCCTAAATGTTAAATTTCCTTGACAAGGTATTTCCTCTTTTTGTCTCTACAGGATGTCATGTACATCAGAATGTTGTTGTCCTACTAGAACACTGTGCAATTGTAACTTGTACCTTTTAAATTGCCAAAATTGTCAGAAAACTATTTTGAGCCAGTTGGAAAAGGTGGGTGGCCACTGATATCCACTTGGATCAATCCTCCCTCCTTAGGAAGAAATTTTCTCCATTGCATTGAGTTCCCCCATCAAATGAGGAAATTTCTGTTGAATTTGGCCCGGAGTGAGCCACTTGCCTCCGTGCAGGAGCTTCCCTGCTTTGACAACTCGATAAAGCTGGATCCTTTGTTGTCAAGTGCCCTTTATCTATGTGTCCACAATATGATCGTTGGATTTCTATTGTATGAAGTTGGGGTTGAGATTTGTTGGTTTCAGTTTCTCTGCTACATCTGAGGTGTCCAATAATAGTGGGAAATAAGGACAAAGGAAATCCACATTGAACACTGGGTGCAGGCCAAGGAAAGGAGAAATGTTGAGCTCAAAAGAATTATCTCCCACGTCCTTGGTGATGGTGTATGCCCCATAATGGAGTGGGAGAATCTTCCTATGGGGTCCTGTAAGGAATTATTTCTACAAGTGCAACCAAAATTTGTCACCCACCTAAAACTTATTTGGCACCCGATGTTGATCATGGCATTGCTTGTACTTGTCATTGGACTTCTGTAGGATATATTGAACCTGTTGGCGGATGTACTGGATCCACTCAATGAATGGGGTGGCTTTGTCAGCTTCAGTTGGAGCAGGATATGCATCATTCGAGGTGACCACAAGGGGAAGTGCAACATCTATGGGGCCCAATGGTTGGAATCCCAACCCCACCTGAAAGGGGTTGTTGCAGGTTGAGCTATGTAGGGCTCGGTTGTAGCTATGTTGGACATAGGGAATGCTCTCATCCCATGTGTGAGGGTGCTTTTAATTATACATGCAAAGTATATGAACAATCATTTGATTGATGACCTCGGTTTGGCCATCTATCTAGGGGTGGAAGGTCGTGGATTTGGTGAGCATGGTGTCCAACAGTGACCAAAGGCTCAACTAGAATGTGCTGATAAATCGACTGTCCCAATCTAAGACAATGGTTTATCAGATTCCAAAATGTACCCAGACTCGTTCAAATAAGAGCTTGGTAGTGGCCTTTTTTTTATGTTCTTCTTGCAGGCAACCATAATCTCCATCTTAGAAAAGAAATCAACAACCACAAAAACACAGTCATTTCCCTGCTTGGTGGATGGGAGGCCCGACATGTAGAACATTGAGATGGATTCCCATGGCCTGTCAAGAGTAGGAAGAGGGGTGCAAAGGCCCTATTTCTTAGTGGTCGGTTTGGAAATAACGCAGGAAGTGTAGGACCTGATATACTTGTTGACCTCTTGTCGAAGTTTCGGCTAGTAGAAATGTTTCTATAACATCGCTACTATCTTTTCGACACCGAAGTGTCCTACCACCCGACTGTAATGGGCTTCCCAGATCATCTTTGCTCACTCACTTGATGGAACATAGATATGGCCCAGACGACACAACAACCCATCTTGAAGATGGAAATTATCCACAACTGTGTTTGCACCCAACATTTGGTAGGTGGTGGCGAATTCTGGGTCTGTCTCATAGATTTGGGGCCATCCAGAGGTCTCATGGCCACAAGAGTCTAACACCATGGTGAGTGTCGCAACTGGTGGCCTGTTGAGGCAATCAACGATGTGATTGGTGCTTCTTGTTTTATACTTGATGTTGAGGTGGAATTGTTGCAAATATATGGACCACTTTTAATGGTGATCATTCTATGATTTTCATTGTGTATACATGAACTGCAGTGGCTTATGATCAGTGTGGATGACTGTCTCCTTCCCAAGAATGTAATGTCTCCACTAGTGGTAGGCTTGCACAATGGAGTACATTTCTTGTCATAAGTAGGGCACTTACAGAGAACATATGATAGTTTCTCACTATGATAGGCCATGGGGTAGTCATGCTAAGTGAGAACGGATCCCACCGCATAGTCTGAAGCATATGTCTCGATCTCAAAGGTTTGTTGCAGGTATGGTAGTGAAAGTACTAGGGCTGAGCACAAGCGCTGTTTCAAATCGTCGAATGCTTATTGTTGGGACCGGCCCCATGAAAATGTTTCCTTACCACCACCCCTAGTTATTTAGCTAAGGGCCCATGCAATATGGGAGAATCCCAACATGAACCTGTGGTAGAAATTGGCAAGGCCTAAGAAGCTCCAAAGCTCAGTGAGTTTGGTTGGGGCTGGCCAATCATGGATGACTTGGATCTTGGTTGGATCCACATGTACACCATGTTGATCGATTATGTAGCCGAGGAAATGGACCTTGTCCATGCCAAAGGAGAATTTTTCCAAGTTGGAATATAGCTTGTGCTACCGCAAGGTGTGAAGAACCTGTTGAATATGTTGCATGTGTTCGACCCAAGTCTTGTTGTAAATGAGAATGTCATCGAGATACACCACTACAAAAGTATTGGTGAATGGTCGCAAGATATCGTCCATCATCCTGATGAAAGTGGTTGGAGCATTTTTCAAACCAAAGGGAATGACCAACGATTAAAAATGGCCTTCCTTTGACTTGAAGGTGGTTTTCCATACATCAATATGTTCTATTGGGACCTGGTGGTATCCAGACTTCAGATCAATCTTACTAAAGTATTTGTCCCCCGTGAGTTGATCAAGGAGGTCTTCAATTCAGGGAATCGGGTACTAGTTTCTGACTGTGATTTTATTCAGCGCTCGGTAATCAATGCAGAGTCATCAGGTTCCATATTTCTTCTATACCAGCACGATTGGGCTCCTACAAGGTGATGATCTAGGATGGATGTACCCCTTGTGGAGCAGTTCTTGGATCTGTCACTTGATCTCCTCATTCTCTAACAAGGAACGGTGATAGACTGGACCATTCGGAAATGGTGCATTGGGGGTCAGATCGATGGGGTGCTTGACCTGGTAGTGCAGAGGTACCCTGGTAGGTGAAGAGAAGATAGTTGAGTATTCTTCCATGACCTTATCTACTTTATTCTACTATGTGCATAGGTTGGCCACAGAGACCCTAGATGTGGCTGTAATATTTCCCTTGTTCTGAGAGCAAATCACAAAGAATACAAAATTCCCTATCTGAGAGATGACCTTCATGCATTTCTTAGCAGATATCAAGGAAATATCACTAGGTGGGACTGTCTCGGGTATCCTGTACAATTTCTTGTTCAAGTAATAATAAAACTACGAGGCCTAGACTCATATACAACATGATGTTTCCATAACTAAGGTTGGCCTAGAAGAACATCACAAACTTTGAGAGGAGAAACATCACACAATACCTCATCTTAGAAGGGCTTGATGTCGTACAACAGTTGACACTGTTGGATGACGAGGAGATTGCTTCCTTGGTGGAGCCATCCAATGGTGTAGGGTTGTGGGTGCAGTGTTATCAGTAGGGCCAGCCGCTTGAAGACCTCTACTGAGATGAGGTTCTTCTGGGTACCGCTATCCACGATGAAGTGTAGTGGGGTGACTTTTACCCACATATGTGAATGGAAGAGGCGTTCTCCTTCTTCTGGCTCATCTCATTCACCAGGCTGGAGCTTGGTGGTAGCAATGGTGGCACTGGGTTTCGCATAAATGGTCCATCTTCCCCTTTCTGGTTCTGGCTCAGAATTTGAACCTGCATCTAATTCAAAGTCTTTCACTTCGGCCACCATTGACTGCTTTGAGCGGTAGTCAACAGTGTTATGCCAAGGGCTCTTATGGAAGTTGCACCAGTTCCCGGTATCTTTCTTTGTCTTTCCGGTGTCCTTTTCTTGCGTCTTGGACTGGTTGTCCTGATAGTGTCCATCTTTGCTCTGTGCTTTGTTTTTTGGGTTGGGGCCGACCTTTCCGGGCGTTTGTTGTGTGGGGTTCCCAAGCCCAAATTGTCGCGTCTTTTGTTTGAGCTTCTGCTCGATTTTGACGGCATATCGGTAGGCCACAACCAAGGATGAGATGTCCAAAAATTCCATTTCGGTCCAGATGTATCTATGCATAGCACCGCAATACTTAAGCACCATATGTCGTTCTGAATATTTGATACCCATCTTGGTGCGCAAGGTATGAAAGATATTTGTGAAATCTGGCACTGCTTGCTCTCTTTCTTGCCGCAGTGTGGTCCATTTTGTATACAAGTAGTCATAAATTTCGATAGAGTAGTATTGTTCCTTAATAAAATCCCTGAAGGAATCCCAGGTGGTCGTGACTATAAATAATGAGGGTTCCTCATTTTCCTTTTGCTCACAGAAAGTTTCCCACCAATCTTTGACATGGGGAACGACTTTTAGGAGCGAAAAAGTAATATTTTCTCTATTCGAAAAGTGATAGAAAAATACCCTTCTAGTAGATTCAACCACTTGTCTAGAATATCTATGTCTATCTGACCTTCAAATATAGGAATATATAATTTTATTTGTACCTTGAAGGGGGTGGTGTCTCCGCTCAAAGAAGATGTGTCTCATGTTGGTAGCCGCTGAAGGATTTGCGCGAAACTATCCATCATCTCGTTCCTTTGTTATGTGAGGGATTCCTCAATCAACAGTTTGAAAGGATCTCCTATCCTGTCATATTTTTTTTCTCCTTCCATGAGAGGCCGCTTGGGTGTATGAGAGCTTTTGTCCTCAAGAAAAACAAGCTCGAGACCCAACTCTTTGTACTCTGGCCTCGTTGGGGACATGCATTAAGACGACAAGGAGAAGACCGCTCTGATACCACTGATCCAGAATTTTATGAGAAAAATAAAATGACTACATATTATTAATAGGTGCTTAATAAAAAATAACAGAGATACAGTAAAACTGGTTTTCTATTCAATAAGGAAATAAGTTGAAACTGTAAAATGCAGTGGAAACAAGCTTGCTGGAATGGTGGCGGCTTATCTTTGAGAAGAGATGTGATAGCTACACTCATTCGCAAAAATATCATTACAATGAGGCTCTGAATGAATTTTTACCATAAAAAATAATTCCAAAAAACCTAGACATCCAAAAATCTAACACTGGGAGATGAAGCGCCAAAAGTCATGTGGGCACCGTTTGGGAAAGTTAGTACATCAACTTCACAGGGTCGTAACTTTTTCATATGATCTTCGTTTTAGGCGTGTGATGGACCGTTGGAAAGGTATCATCGAGGAGATTCATATTGGGGGATAATTAATGCCTTTTTATATCATTAAAAAGATAAATCCCGAAAAAACCTTCATTTAGTCCCTCAAAATGGCCCCGGAAGTTAAAACTGCTAAAAATAGTAAATTGCCAAAACTGTCAGAAAACTATTTTGAGCCAGTTGGAAAAGGTGGGTGGACATAGATATCCACCTGGATAACAAAGTGGATAACTTTCAAGAGTTCGGGAAGAGACTCCTCGAACTCGTACCTGAGTTGGTCCCTTCGTTTGAAGAAGAGAAAGCAGAAATATCTCAAGCCAGAAGTGAAAGCAACTTGGAACCAAAAGGAAAGAAAGAAAAACAAGCCAACACAGAGACCACAGAAAAGTTGAATACTTGACTCAGGGCGAGTCAAGGATTGTGGTCGGAGCTTGTTGGGATCTTCATTTTGTGGAATAGAATTTGCGCACAACACATTGTAGCTTCATTTTGGAGAATGGAAGTTGTGCAAGCTGTTGAGAAGATGGACAATAGACAAAAGAAAGAAACAAAAAATGGTTAAAGAGATAGTGCAACATCAGCTTTGAGGAAAGAAGTTGCAACAAGATGAAGAAAAGAAAGAACTCTTGAGTTCTTAACCAGCAAGAGCAGATTATATATATGAGACCGATGTGATTGTAATAGGCTAATGACTGAATGAAAGGTTAATGAAAGGGATATAATGTCATTGTTTTCTAGTATGCTAGTCCAGATCTATTGCTATTATTGTTGTTAATATTGATGTTGTAATGAGAGTCATTTATGTAATGGGCCAATACTATAGCATAGTTTAATTTGGAGATCTGGGTGAGAACCAGACAGACAATGTATAAAAGTTTGGTATTGTCAATATAATCAAAGGCCTAAATTTTGGAATCTACATCTTGTGTATTTCATCCTAATGCATGAATGGAATGTTTTTCTTTATTATATTTATGTCTAATATACTTAAATGATTCTTTATGAATGGAAACACATCTTTGTTTCTTTGTTTCCTAGTTAGAAATCCCTCAGAACTGCTACAGGCTTAGTCTATATTACGCAAGACCATAGTGAGTCTTGATAACTTAGAGGTATGTCTAAGTATTCTCCTTACCCTTCCCTCTTGTTCATGTCTCAGTTGTTCTTTGGGTGAGACTTCTTCCCTCCCAAGAAGATGAAAATATCAGTGCTCTAGACTACTACAGTACCTTTTTTTGGTAACCTAAGAAGGACCATGGTCTGAACACTTTTGCACCAACAAAAGGTCTTCATTTGATCTCTTCTATGAGGGAAATACTTGTACATGTGGTCTTATTTGAATCCACGACATTAGATTGGTGGTTTTCCCCTTTTTCCTAAGGAGTATTCTTTCTTGGACTCATTCTTATCCGAATGATCTTGCTAATTTATTAGGGATATTTTTATTGAAAGGAGGATTAAATCCCTTCTTTCTATAATCATATGTATCCTTCCAATACTTTTGCAAAGGTTCTATACCCTTTCCTTGCTCATACATGTACTTATCTTTTCTAATGGTTTATTTCAAATTTCCGATATCATCATATTGAATCTTGTCTTTATAAAATGATGGAAGTCCACTCAAAAATATTTTTATATTTACCTTCTCATACTTGATAAATCCCACATACTTCAGAAATCCTAGGAAAGTGTTTTCATACTCTCCCATGTTCATTCTCCCAGCTTAATTTCAAATAAATCTTGCATATTCTTTTCATAGTAGTGCTATGAAAGATACCCTTTCTAAAAATACCACTTGACCGGCTTCCAAGTGATCCTCTTCTCATTAATTTTCTCCACTTGCTTCAACTGGTCCCACCACATAACAACTTTTCCATGCAAATGGTATGTGGAAATCATGGATTCTAGATTAGATGAATAGTTGTGCAACTGAAAATATTTCTTGATTCCAAGAAAATAGGCTTTATCATAATCTTCCCTTTCTCTTTCACCATCAAAGGATAGTGGATTAAGCTTCCTCAACTCTCCTTGTAAACCATCCCACTCATGTATTATTATTTGATGTCTAACAGGAGACACTTATGGAATGCTCCTTGAATCCTCTTATGCATAAGACTTCCTAGCCGAGTAATGAGGTGAGTGATGTCTATGAGTTCCACTGATCCTTTCTGAATGGTTGGCTCTTATATAGTTATCTCCTCCTTCATGCTTCCTTCCTTCTTCCCCCTATATCGAAATTGATCCATTCCTTTCTTGTATTTGCATCTGATTTAGGGTTTGCACCATTTGGGAATTTATTTGGCTCTTTTCTTTCATCATCATCTCATTTTCTTATTTGTAACTCTACACTTCTATTTTCAATATTCTCATAGTATCGAATAATGTTTTTGGTTCCACTCTGCTACTATGACCATTAGATTCTATATTTTCATTTCCAACGTTGATATTCTAACCTTTGTCTTATCTCTCATGACTGAAGGTTCCCTATCCTTCTCCATTTCTCTAATTTTCATTTTTTAGCTTGAACTAATATGTTTATAACCTGAATTTTGCAATAAAGTGTGCATGCAACATAATTTTTGTTAGATAAAAGATTAAACGTGTATACACATTTATGGAAAAAGGACTATAAAAATTTATATATATATATATATTCCCTTAAGGTCACCAATCTTCTTCTTCCCAGTTGACAGTGATCTCTACTACTTGAAACAATTTTCTAGGTGCATAATTGGATTCCTTTCTCTGAGAGATTTCCAAAATATCACCATTTTAAAAACCGAGCTCTAGATTGAAAGTTATGGACTTATAAAGTTTATAGGACTTCATTGGCCAAAAACACCACCTCACCACGTGGCATCCATGTGGCTTCATGTCATCTGTACAATTCCATGCAACAACATCTAGCGTAGATGTGGATGTTGGTGTGTCATCAACCATTGGTCCATTGGGACCCTCGTCTCTTCCGCACTTGAAACTTATTAACATTATTCTAGTGTTTGATCTATTAGTGGATTGGTCCATTGTGCTCATCGGGCTATCAGTTGATCTATCCACTGGTTAAACTCACACTTCACAACCCCAAGCGCCCGATCAACTGACCGAGCTAGCAACCTAAACACATGGATCTGTCATGACTTGCCACTTAGCTTGTCATGTGGAATCCATGAATCAATATAGAACCTTTCCCTGAGACTTTGAATTACCTTGACACATGGAAAAATAACCAATTGACACATGGCACAATAACCAATTGACACATGGACCAACCATTGCATGACATGTCATCACCAAGACCACATTTTCTCCACTCAGATGTTGACACCTAAGAACTATGAATTGGCTTGACTACATTAATAACATGTTCCCTCATCCACTCATAAATTAATAAGGGAAGGTTGGAACCCTTATTGTAACCTTACCCTTCCTTAATATTATAAATTGATTAGTCCACTATCTCCCCATGCATGTGGGTTAAATATTTACGTAGGCCATAAATCAACAGTGGATAACCCACTTGGAAGCTTGATCTACGATTATTGAATGTCAGTTTATTTATTAGGCATATTGTCGATTTGGAGGACTAGATCATAAATGGGAGATATTGATGGGATACCATGGCCATGGAGGTTTTCTCAAACATGGTTTCCATGGCGATCTAGACATTGTTTAAACAACAATATTCTCACCCCAACGCTATCCATAGAAATTTAATTAATTCAAAAGAATACTTCCAAAATTTATGTAGCATGCCCCTTCAAAGGCCCAGTCCTGTAAACCAACATCTATGATACCAATCTATCACATACCTAGCCTACAAGGACGAGCCATGTGATGGATCCCAGAATAGAAACAATGATTTATTGTGTTGTTGGTCTCCTACTTTAGTATTCAACCAGTGGTTCGTACAAACTTAAGAGGTTCTATGCACTATATGTGTAGTATGAAATTGTGGTATCAATGGTTTAAAAAAGGATCAAAGGCTCTATATGTGCAGGAAATCAAATGATAAGAAGTAGTTCTAAATTAAAGGCTTGAAGGAAACAAACCAAATTGAAAGTGAAATTAAACTAAAGTGCATGAAAATAATTTATCCTACTACATCAAATATTAATGAATCATGAAAGTTAACCCAAAGTAAAATATTTATATAATATGAAGGTATAACATAGAACTGTGATACAAGTAGAGCTATAAGTTATGGAAGAAAAAATGTAATGGAAATAAAACTACACTAATGCATAATAAAAACCATCTAATCATTTGATCGTTATCAATAAAAATATGCTTTTATTGTTTGTTGATGCTTTTAGGAAAAATAAGACTAAGCTAAGTCAAAATTTAAAGCTAAAACGTACCTACAGGAGATTTCTACAGGAATTGTTCATTTCTACAAGATCTGCACATTTTATACAAGAAAATCCTATAGGAGGAAAAATGAAGCATAAAAAGGTAGTGCAAGTATTTAAAAGCATTAACAAATCTATACTTTAAATAAATGAATTGAATCTATGGTTCTTATTCTTGGGAGGCACTTAGGTGTGCTCCAAAAGGTTATTGAATGTTTCTACAAGATGTTGCTGCAATTGGTCAGTTAGTCAAAATATTTAACAACAATGGAATTTTATCATGAAAATCTAAATCTAACTTTAATAAAGAATGAAGGACTACTAAGAAACAACTACTATGCATGAAAGCTACAAAAATAGTAAAAAGGTTCCTTGAGTGCTCTTGTATGGGCCCTACCCAAGAATCACAAGGAACCTAGAAAGAAGTCTTAATAGACTGAAGGAAAAATTGTTTTATTCATAAATCTCAATAGTACATCAGTAAAATCAAAGCTCTTTGTCTTCAACAAAAAGTCTTGCAGAACAATTCCATATAATGCTTCTCCAAAAATTCATTATCTATATTTGTATATCCTCTCTTAGACTAGAGGCCTATATATAACTATCAAGTTCAACCTCCCTTCCTAAATCAAGGAGAGTGATGTGTAAATGAGGGATATTGTCCCTTTACATCTGTATTCTTGAAATGTTGTTGATCAAAA
>ML836765.1:0-12639 GCA_009831015.1 Picea engelmannii | reverse complement strand
CCCAGAATGGTGATTAAAAAGAACGCACAGATATACGGCTGCCATGGAGGCGCGCAGATGGACGGTCCATAGGCGATTTCGGACCCCCTCGATCGTTCTGCCTTTAACGAGGGGGGGGGGTCCGGAATGAGGCAGGTTTTTTCGGCGGGCTCTATCCCAACATGTCATCCATCCATTGCATCAGGCCTCCTTCGCTCCATGCTACATCCTTCCTTCACGTTGCACCTGTCAGTTCCTCACCCTTCATTCATTCACTCATTCGCCAATCTTACCCCTCCATGAATAAACAGACTTAGGATAAAAACATTAGGTTAATAGTCATGATTAAACATGTTAATAATAATAAATTAATTATTAATTAATTAACAATCAAGTTACCATGTTAGTAATTAACCAATTGTTAATTAATTAAGTTAGTTTAATAAGTTGGTTTAGTTAATAATTAATCGGTTAATTAAGAAATAAATTAGTTTAACTAACTAGGATATTGTTTTGTTAAACTAATATTAAATAAAAGACAAAACAAATTACAAAAACTAATAAACAAAACAAACATAAATAAAATACAAACAAAATAAAAAACATATATTAACAAAACATATGAATAAACATTTAAAACAAAAAACCAAACAAAAACGTACAAAACTATATAACATAAATAAAACAAATACATAAAACTTTAAAACAAAACATATAATATAGTAATATTAAAAATTAAAAAACAAAAACACTAAAACTAAACTATCCTAAGTCCTACCCACCCTCTACCTCCACGCACACCTTATACCTCACATCCCATCCATTTCACATTAAATAAATCAAACGGATATAAAACATTCCAGACCCCCCCTCACCATCCGAAGTTTAACGAGAGGGGGGAGTCCGGGATGATGGTTTCCCAATACCACCCCCCGGATAGGTGTCAGATCCCTATTCTAGTGGACCCCCCCCCAAAAAAAAACCTCTTACCACCTCAGGGGGGGTCAGGAATACCGCCTTCCCGAAAATAAAATCGCTTTTCCCTTTTTTTTTTTGCCATTTTTGCCTATTTCACTATGTCTTATTCAAAACGGATTCTGGGCCAATGAAGACGGATTTTAAAAATCCGAGAGAGGTTTTTTCTCATATCAGGCTGAAGAACAAAAAACTCTCTCATTTTTTGTAACGACGCTATGATCAGGGAGAATTGAAGCCATCTTCGAGGCCCTCTTTTCTAGATTTTTGCTTTTCTGTTCCAGTCTTGATTTTGCGGGAGTTGTTACGGCCAGATGGGGATGAATTTGGAGAAACCGAAGGAGGTTTTTGTCCAAAACATACCTATATCCAATAATATCCTTCAGTTTTTTCCCAGGTGTCATATTTGAAGAGAAACCAATGTCTGTTGGGACCCCTGTTTCGCAGAAAATCGGTCCGTCTTTCATGGCGGACAGTTCCAGATTTGGTGGGATTTGTGGATATTTTTGGCCGAGGCGGTTAAAAAAGAATCTTGAAACTTGTTGGGGGATCTCCCCTATTTATTTAGAGATGATTTTTAATGTAAGGGTTGATCAGTCGAGGACCATGGATTAAAATTTTTGTAAAACAACTCCCTGAGCTTTCAGTGTTTTTTCATCAATTCAATGAGACAGTGCTATGATGCAGGATTCTTGTGACTATTTCGACTGGTGATGTGCATCCCTCTGTGTTAATTTGTTTCTCTGTTATCATAATTAATGTCTTCCTCTGAATTATTCCAAGAAGATTAAGAACATAATTGGTTTTAATGCACCCTCTGTCTCTGGCTTGGTATAGTTTTTTATGTTTTCCACTGAATATTGAACGCAGAATTCTTAGTTGCTATGTGTTTAATTGGATTCCTTGACCTGTTTCATCTCACCCATTTGATTTAAATTAAAGGATCCAGTGATTTGTCTACCTTTCCCTGCAAATATTAGACTATTAACATGGATTTTTGATCATTCGTTGCAGTGACTCCATTGCCCATGGTTCCTTTTTCTCTGCTCTTACCAATTAAAAAATCCAAACTCTGAACCCATTAACTAGCCTAATATTCTCTTCAAACAAAGTTATATCAGACAGAGAGATCCCTCTCTGAGTCTTGGAGGGCTAGGCCCAAGACTCAAAGCGGTTTTGTTGTTGCCTATGTGACTGCCATCACAGCCTTGGGAAAATTACAGAGCGCTAACACTACCTGCATAACCTTGTCTTACCACATCCCTACAACTGAAATCCCAATCCATATGTAGGGGATGTGAAATTGATGGCATTTTCTTCTTGGCTAAGGTATGAGGAAATGAGGGAAAAAGAATTCCAAAAGTACAAATAAGAATAGAAACAAACACTCCTTTGGATCAAAGCATAGGCTTCCATGCCTAAGGATGTTATAAGAAATCACCATAGCCTCTCCTTAGATAAGGCGATAATTTTAGGGTGGATAGACAAACAAAGGGAGACCATATCCCACACTGATCACACACTGAGATTGTTGGGAGAAGTAGAAATTGATGCTTGCCACATATTTTTCCACCACAAAATGGCTTAATGTTTTCTTTTGACCATATGCACTAGTCAATTATGAGTATTTTTGTATGTTGTTTAATGAATGCATGATTGAGGTGGATTTTTGTGTTTAATATACCTTTTTTCACTAATATTTTTGGAAAAAGAAATTTGTTCCACCAACCAGGTCGAACTACAAGAGTCAAGGGCTCCAACCTCTTAGAAATGGGGGATTTTGTCTCCTCAAATACGCTTCTATCCAAAGATCAAGGAAAATTGTCTACACCTACCTCCAAGAGTGCTCCCTATGCATTTATGACCAATTTTGATCAACAACATTTCAAGAATACAGATGTAAAGGGACAATATCCCTCATTTACACATCACTCTCCTTGATTTAGGAAGGGAGGTTGAACTTGATAGTTATATATAGGCCTCTAGTCTAAGAGAGGATATACAAATATAGATAATGAATTTTTGGAGAAGCATTATATGGAATTGTTCTGCAAGACTTTTTGTTGAAGACAAAGAGCTTTGATTTTACTGATGTACTATTGAGATTTATGAATAAAACAATTTTTCCTTCAGTCTATTAAGACTTCTTTCTAGGTTCCTTGTGATTCTTGGGTAGGGCCCATACAAGAGCACTCAAGGAACCTTTTTACTATTTTTGTAGCTTTCATGCATAGTAGTTGTTTCTTAGTAGTCCTTCATTCTTTATTAAAGTTAGATTTAGATTTTCATGATAAAATTCCATTGTTGTTAAATATTTTGACTAACTGACCAATTGCAGCAACATCTTGTAGAAACATTCAATAACCTTTTGGAGCACACCTAAGTGCCTCCCAAGAATAAGAACCATAGATTCAATTCATTTATTTAAAGTATAGATTTGTTAATGCTTTTAAATACTTGCACTACCTTTTTATGCTTCATTTTTCCTCCTATAGGATTTTCTTGTATAAAATGTGCAGATCTTGTAGAAATGAACAATTCCTGTAGAAATCTCCTGTAGGTACGTTTTAGCTTTAAATTTTGACTTAGCTTAGTCTTATTTTTCCTAAAAGCATCAACAAACAATAAAAGCATATTTTTATTGATAACGATCAAATGATTAGATGGTTTTTATTATGCATTAGTGTAGTTTTATTTCCATTACATTTTTTCTTCCATAACTTATAGCTCTACTTGTATCACAGTTCTATGTTATACCTTCATATTATATAAATATTTTACTTTGGGTTAACTTTCATGATTCATTAATATTTGATGTAGTAGGATAAATTATTTTCATGCACTTTAGTTTAATTTCACTTTCAATTTGGTTTGTTTCCTTCAAGCCTTTAATTTAGAACTACTTCTTATCATTTGATTTCCTGCACATATAGAGCCTTTGATCCTTTTTTAAACCATTGATACCACAATTTCATACTACACATATAGTGCATAGAACCTCTTAAGTTTGTACGAACCACTGGTTGAATACTAAAGTAGGAGACCAACAACACAATAAATCATTGTTTCTATTCTGGGATCCATCACATGGCTCGTCCTTGTAGGCTAGGTATGTGATAGATTGGTATCATAGATGTTGGTTTACAGGACTGGGCCTTTGAAGGGGCATGCTACATAAATTTTGGAAGTATTCTTTTGAATTAATTAAATTTCTATGGATAGCGTTGGGGTGAGAATATTGTTGTTTAAACAATGTCTAGATCGCCATGGAAACCATGTTTGAGAAAACCTCCATGGCCATGGTATCCCATCAATATCTCCCATTTATGATCTAGTCCTCCAAATCGACAATATGCCTAATAAATAAACTGACATTCAATAATCGTAGATCAAGCTTCCAAGTGGGTTATCCACTGTTGATTTATGGCCTACGTAAATATTTAACCCACATGCATGGGGAGATAGTGGACTAATCAATTTATAATATTAAGGAAGGGTAAGGTTACAATAAGGGTTCCAACCTTCCCTTATTAATTTATGAGTGGATGAGGGAACATGTTATTAATGTAGTCAAGCCAATTCATAGTTCTTAGGTGTCAACATCTGAGTGGAGAAAATGTGGTCTTGGTGATGACATGTCATGCAATGGTTGGTCCATGTGTCAATTGGTTATTGTGCCATGTGTCAATTGGTTATTTTTCCATGTGTCAAGGTAATTCAAAGTCTCAGGGAAAGGTTCTATATTGATTCATGGATTCCACATGACAAGCTAAGTGGCAAGTCATGACAGATCCATGTGTTTAGGTTGCTAGCTCGGTCAGTTGATCGGGCGCTTGGGGTTGTGAAGTGTGAGTTTAACCAGTGGATAGATCAACTGATAGCCCGATGAGCACAATGGACCAATCCACTAATAGATCAAACACTAGAATAATGTTAATAAGTTTCAAGTGCGGAAGAGACGAGGGTCCCAATGGACCAATGGTTGATGACACACCAACATCCACATCTACGCTAGATGTTGTTGCATGGAATTGTACAGATGACATGAAGCCACATGGATGCCACGTGGTGAGGTGGTGTTTTTGGCCAATGAAGTCCTATAAACTTTATAAGTCCATAACTTTCAATCTAGAGCTCGGTTTTTAAAATGGTGATATTTTGGAAATCTCTCAGAGAAAGGAATCCAATTATGCACCTAGAAAATTGTTTCAAGTAGTAGAGATCACTGTCAACTGGGAAGAAGAAGATTGGTGACCTTAAGGGAATATATATATATATATAAATTTTTATAGTCCTTTTTCCATAAATGTGTATACACGTTTAATCTTTTATCTAACAAAAATTATGTTGCATGCACACTTTATTGCAAAATTCAGGTTATAAACATATTAGTTCAAGCTAAAAAATGAAAATTAGAGAAATGGAGAAGGATAGGGAACCTTCAGTCATGAGAGATAAGACAAAGGTTAGAATATCAACGTTGGAAATGAAAATATAGAATCTAATGGTCATAGTAGCAGAGTGGAACCAAAAACATTATTCGATACTATGAGAATATTGAAAATAGAAGTGTAGAGTTACAAATAAGAAAATGAGATGATGATGAAAGAAAAGAGCCAAATAAATTCCCAAATGGTGCAAACCCTAAATCAGATGCAAATACAAGAAAGGAATGGATCAATTTCGATATAGGGGGAAGAAGGAAGGAAGCATGAAGGAGGAGATAACTATATAAGAGCCAACCATTCAGAAAGGATCAGTGGAACTCATAGACATCACTCACCTCATTACTCGGCTAGGAAGTCTTATGCATAAGAGGATTCAAGGAGCATTCCATAAGTGTCTCCTGTTAGACATCAAATAATAATACATGAGTGGGATGGTTTACAAGGAGAGTTGAGGAAGCTTAATCCACTATCCTTTGATGGTGAAAGAGAAAGGGAAGATTATGATAAAGCCTATTTTCTTGGAATCAAGAAATATTTTCAGTTGCACAACTATTCATCTAATCTAGAATCCATGATTTCCACATACCATTTGCATGGAAAAGTTGTTATGTGGTGGGACCAGTTGAAGCAAGTGGAGAAAATTAATGAGAAGAGGATCACTTGGAAGCCGGTCAAGTGGTATTTTTAGAAAGGGTATCTTTCATAGCACTACTATGAAAAGAATATGCAAGATTTATTTGAAATTAAGCTGGGAGAATGAACATGGGAGAGTATGAAAACACTTTCCTAGGATTTCTGAAGTATGTGGGATTTATCAAGTATGAGAAGGTAAATATAAAAATATTTTTGAGTGGACTTCCATCATTTTATAAAGACAAGATTCAATATGATGATATCGGAAATTTGAAATAAACCATTAGAAAAGATAAGTACATGTATGAGCAAGGAAAGGGTATAGAACCTTTGCAAAAGTATTGGAAGGATACATATGATTATAGAAAGAAGGGATTTAATCCTCCTTTCAATAAAAATATCCCTAATAAATTAGCAAGATCATTCGGATAAGAATGAGTCCAAGAAAGAATACTCCTTAGGAAAAAGGGGAAAACCACCAATCTAATGTCGTGGATTCAAATAAGACCACATGTACAAGTATTTCCCTCATAGAAGAGATCAAATGAAGACCTTTTGTTGGTGCAAAAGTGTTCAGACCATGGTCCTTCTTAGGTTACCAAAAAAAGGTACTGTAGTAGTCTAGAGCACTGATATTTTCATCTTCTTGGGAGGGAAGAAGTCTCACCCAAAGAACAACTGAGACATGAACAAGAGGGAAGGGTAAGGAGAATACTTAGACATACCTCTAAGTTATCAAGACTCACTATGGTCTTGCGTAATATAGACTAAGCCTGTAGCAGTTCTGAGGGATTTCTAACTAGGAAACAAAGAAACAAAGATGTGTTTCCATTCATAAAGAATCATTTAAGTATATTAGACATAAATATAATAAAGAAAAACATTCCATTCATGCATTAGGATGAAATACACAAGATGTAGATTCCAAAATTTAGGCCTTTGATTATATTGACAATACCAAACTTTTATACATTGTCTGTCTGGTTCTCACCCAGATCTCCAAATTAAACTATGCTATAGTATTGGCCCATTACATAAATGACTCTCATTACAACATCAATATTAACAACAATAATAGCAATAGATCTGGACTAGCATACTAGAAAACAATGACATTATATCCCTTTCATTAACCTTTCATTCAGTCATTAGCCTATTACAATCACATCGGTCTCATATATATAATCTGCTCTTGCTGGTTAAGAACTCAAGAGTTCTTTCTTTTCTTCATCTTGTTGCAACTTCTTTCCTCAAAGCTGATGTTGCACTATCTCTTTAACCATTTTTTGTTTCTTTCTTTTGTCTATTGTCCATCTTCTCAACAGCTTGCACAACTTCCATTCTCCAAAATGAAGCTACAATGTGTTGTGCGCAAATTCTATTCCACAAAATGAAGATCCCAACAAGCTCCGACCACAATCCTTGACTCGCCCTGAGTCAAGTATTCAACTTTTCTGTGGTCTCTGTGTTGGCTTGTTTTTCTTTCTTTCCTTTTGGTTCCAAGTTGCTTTCACTTCTGGCTTGAGATATTTCTGCTTTCTCTTCTTCAAACGAAGGGACCAACTCAGGTACGAGTTCGAGGAGTCTCTTCCCGAACTCTTGAAAGTTATCCACTTTGTTATCCAGGTGGATATCTATGTCCACCCACCTTTTCCAACTGGCTCAAAATAGTTTTCTGACAGTTTTGGCAATTTACTATTTTTAGCAGTTTTAACTTCCGGGGCCATTTTGAGGGACTAAATGAAGGTTTTTTCGGGATTTATCTTTTTAATGATATAAAAAGGCATTAATTATCCCCCAATATGAATCTCCTCGATGATACCTTTCCAACGGTCCATCACACGCCTAAAACGAAGATCATATGAAAAAGTTACGACCCTGTGAAGTTGATGTACTAACTTTCCCAAACGGTGCCCACATGACTTTTGGCGCTTCATCTCCCAGTGTTAGATTTTTGGATGTCTAGGTTTTTTGGAATTATTTTTTATGGTAAAAATTCATTCAGAGCCTCATTGTAATGATATTTTTGCGAATGAGTGTAGCTATCACATCTCTTCTCAAAGATAAGCCGCCACCATTCCAGCAAGCTTGTTTCCACTGCATTTTACAGTTTCAACTTATTTCCTTATTGAATAGAAAACCAGTTTTACTGTATCTCTGTTATTTTTTATTAAGCACCTATTAATAATATGTAGTCATTTTATTTTTCTCATAAAATTCTGGATCAGTGGTATCAGAGCGGTCTTCTCCTTGTCGTCTTAATGCATGTCCCCAACGAGGCCAGAGTACAAAGAGTTGGGTCTCGAGCTTGTTTTTCTTGAGGACAAAAGCTCTCATACACCCAAGCGGCCTCTCATGGAAGGAGAAAAAAAATATGACAGGATAGGAGATCCTTTCAAACTGTTGATTGAGGAATCCCTCACATAACAAAGGAACGAGATGATGGATAGTTTCGCGCAAATCCTTCAGCGGCTACCAACATGAGACACATCTTCTTTGAGCGGAGACACCACCCCCTTCAAGGTACAAATAAAATTATATATTCCTATATTTGAAGGTCAGATAGACATAGATATTCTAGACAAGTGGTTGAATCTACTAGAAGGGTATTTTTCTATCACTTTTCGAATAGAGAAAATATTACTTTTTCGCTCCTAAAAGTCGTTCCCCATGTCAAAGATTGGTGGGAAACTTTCTGTGAGCAAAAGGAAAATGAGGAACCCTCATTATTTATAGTCACGACCACCTGGGATTCCTTCAGGGATTTTATTAAGGAACAATACTACTCTATCGAAATTTATGACTACTTGTATACAAAATGGACCACACTGCGGCAAGAAAGAGAGCAAGCAGTGCCAGATTTCACAAATATCTTTCATACCTTGCGCACCAAGATGGGTATCAAATATTCAGAACGACATATGGTGCTTAAGTATTGCGGTGCTATGCATAGATACATCTGGACCGAAATGGAATTTTTGGACATCTCATCCTTGGTTGTGGCCTACCGATATGCCGTCAAAATCGAGCAGAAGCTCAAACAAAAGACGCGACAATTTGGGCTTGGGAACCCCACACAACAAACGCCCGGAAAGGTCGGCCCCAACCCAAAAAACAAAGCACAGAGCAAAGATGGACACTATCAGGACAACCAGTCCAAGACGCAAGAAAAGGACACCGGAAAGACAAAGAAAGATACCGGGAACTGGTGCAACTTCCATAAGAGCCCTTGGCATAACACTGTTGACTACCGCTCAAAGCAGTCAATGGTGGCCGAAGTGAAAGACTTTGAATTAGATGCAGGTTCAAATTCTGAGCCAGAACCAGAAAGGGGAAGATGGACCATTTATGCGAAACCCAGTGCCACCATTGCTACCACCAAGCTCCAGCCTGGTGAATGAGATGAGCCAGAAGAAGGAGAACGCCTCTTCCATTCACATATGTGGGTAAAAGTCACCCCACTACACTTCATCGTGGATAGCGGTACCCAGAAGAACCTCATCTCAGTAGAGGTCTTCAAGCGGCTGGCCCTACTGATAACACTGCACCCACAACCCTACACCATTGGATGGCTCCACCAAGGAAGCAATCTCCTCGTCATCCAACAGTGTCAACTGTTGTACGACATCAAGCCCTTCTAAGATGAGGTATTGTGTGATGTTTCTCCTCTCAAAGTTTGTGATGTTCTTCTAGGCCAACCTTAGTTATGGAAACATCATGTTGTATATGAGTCTAGGCCTCGTAGTTTTATTATTACTTGAACAAGAAATTGTACAGGATACCCGAGACAGTCCCACCTAGTGATATTTCCTTGATATCTGCTAAGAAATGCATGAAGGTCATCTCTCAGATAGGGAATTTTGTATTCTTTGTGATTTGCTCTCAGAACAAGGGAAATATTACAGCCACATCTAGGGTCTCTGTGGCCAACCTATGCACATAGTAGAATAAAGTAGATAAGGTCATGGAAGAATACTCAACTATCTTCTCTTCACCTACCAGGGTACCTCTGCACTACCAGGTCAAGCACCCCATCGATCTGACCCCCAATGCACCATTTCCGAATGGTCCAGTCTATCACCGTTCCTTGTTAGAGAATGAGGAGATCAAGTGACAGATCCAAGAACTGCTCCACAAGGGGTACATCCATCCTAGATCATCACCTTGTAGGAGCCCAATCGTGCTGGTATAGAAGAAATATGGAACCTGATGACTCTGCATTGATTACCGAGCGCTGAATAAAATCACAGTCAGAAACTAGTACCCGATTCCCTGAATTGAAGACCTCCTTGATCAACTCACGGGGGACAAATACTTTAGTAAGATTGATCTGAAGTCTGGATACCACCAGGTCCCAATAGAACATATTGATGTATGGAAAACCACCTTCAAGTCAAAGGAAGGCCATTTTTAATCGTTGGTCATTCCCTTTGGTTTGAAAAATGCTCCAACCACTTTCATCAGGATGATGGACGATATCTTGCGACCATTCACCAATACTTTTGTAGTGGTGTATCTCGATGACATTCTCATTTACAACAAGACTTGGGTCGAACACATGCAACATATTCAACAGGTTCTTCACACCTTGCGGTAGCACAAGCTATATTCCAACTTGGAAAAATTCTCCTTTGGCATGGACAAGGTCCATTTCCTCGGCTACATAATCGATCAACATGGTGTACATGTGGATCCAACCAAGATCCAAGTCATCCATGATTGGCCAGCCCCAACCAAACTCACTGAGCTTTGGAGCTTCTTAGGCCTTGCCAATTTCTACCACAGGTTCATGTTGGGATTCTCCCATATTGCATGGGCCCTTAGCTAAATAACTAGGGGTGGTGGTAAGGAAACATTTTCATGGGGCCGGTCCCAACAATAAGCATTCGACGATTTGAAACAGCGCTTGTGCTCAGCCCTAGTACTTTCACTACCATACCTGCAACAAACCTTTGAGATCGAGACATATGCTTCAGACTATGCGGTGGGATCCGTTCTCACTTAGCATGACTACCCCATGGCCTATCATAGTGAGAAACTATCATATGTTCTCTGTAAGTGCCCTACTTATGACAAGAAATGTACTCCATTGTGCAAGCCTACCACTAGTGGAGACATTACATTCTTGGGAAGGAGACAGTCATCCACACTGATCATAAGCCACTGCAGTTCATGTATACACAATGAAAATCATAGAATGATCACCATTAAAAGTGGTCCATATATTTGCAACAATTCCACCTCAACATCAAGTATAAAACAAGAAGCACCAATCACATCGTTGATTGCCTCAACAGGCCACCAGTTGCGACACTCACCATGGTGTTAGACTCTTGTGGCCATGAGACCTCTGGATGGCCCCAAATCTATGAGACAGACCCAGAATTCGCCACCACCTACCAAATGTTGGGTGCAAACACAGTTGTGGATAATTTCCATCTTCAAGATGGGTTGTTGTGTCGTCTGGGCCATATCTATGTTCCATCAAGTGAGTGAGCAAAGATGATCTGGGAAGCCCATTACAGTCGGGTGGTAGGACACTTCGGTGTCGAAAAGATAGTAGCGATGTTATAGAAACATTTCTACTAGCCGAAACTTCGACAAGAGGTCAACAAGTATATCAGGTCCTACACTTCCTGCGTTATTTCCAAACCGACCACTAAGAAATAGGGCCTTTGCACCCCTCTTCCTACTCTTGACAGGCCATGGGAATCCATCTCAATGTTCTACATGTCGGGCCTCCCATCCACCAAGCAGGGAAATGACTGTGTTTTTGTGGTTGTTGATTTCTTTTCTAAGATGGAGATTATGGTTGCCTGCAAGAAGAACATAAAAAAAAGGCCACTACCAAGCTCTTATTTGAACGAGTCTGGGTACATTTTGGAATCTGATAAACCATTGTCTTAGATTGGGACAGTCGATTTATCAGCACATTCTAGTTGAGCCTTTGGTCACTGTTGGACACCATGCTCACCAAATCCACGACCTTCCACCCCTAGATAGATGGCCAAACCGAGGTCATCAATCAAATGATTGTTCATATACTTTGCATGTATAATTAAAAGCACCCTCACACATGGGATGAGAGCATTCCCTATGTCCAACATAGCTACAACCGAGCCCTACATAGCTCAACCTGCAACAACCCCTTTCAGGTGGGGTTGGGATTCCAACCATTGGGCCCCATAGATGTTGCACTTCCCCTTGTGGTCACCTCGAATGATGCATATCCTGCTCCAACTGAAGCTGACAAAGCCACCCCATTCATTGAGTGGATCCAGTACATCCGCCAACAGGTTCAATATATCCTACAGAAGTCCAATGACAAGTACAAGCAATGCCATGATCAACATCGGGTGCCAAATAAGTTTTAGGTGGGTGACAAATTTTGGTTGCACTTGTAGAAATAATTCCTTACAGGACCCCATAGGAAGATTCTCCCACTCCATTATGGGGCATACACCATCACCAAGGACGTGGGAGATAATTCTTTTGAGCTCAACATTTCTCCTTTCCTTGGCCTGCACCCAGTGTTCAATGTGGATTTCCTTTGTCCTTATTTCCCACTATTATTGGACACCTCAGATGTAGCAGAGAAACTGAA
>ML836764.1:46178-92763 GCA_009831015.1 Picea engelmannii | reverse complement strand
AACATTTAATTTCATTTAAATTACATTGAATTTTAAATTTCAATGACAAAATGAGAGGGTTGGCACCTCTCCCCTTCTTAAATGTGAGCTAATGTGCTGGAATGCGGGAACGTTGCTAAGGTGGAGTGATTCTCCTGCATCATCAAGGAGGAAGAGGACCGATAATTCATTATAACTGGAATCAAACAAGAAATTTAGTGAGAGATTGCATGAATCATTGCACGATGTGCACGAATTGCAGAGAATTTGATCATGTGACAGAAGATTGTCCTCAACTGATAGCGAAGTGGAAGGTGAGGGGGAACTAGATCCAACATAAAAATCAGAAACAAAACCTAGGGATGATAACAACTAAGGAACATGATGATCAACCCAGAGTAGTAGATACAATGCATAGTAGAAAGAGAACTGGAATAGATGCGACAAAGAAGGGAAAGGGAGTTGAACAATGGATAAGGAAAGCAGTTGAGACTATGTTATCATTCAACCCGCAGAAAGAAAAATAAACCTATCATTAAGAAAGGAAGGAGATACTAGGATTGGATTGGACAACATCAATGTCAAATACACGACCATTATATGATATGCCATTAGTTTATGATTGCGCTATTCCATAAATTCCTGTCGAAAAGGTAAATACTTTGAAAGACATTATAAACATCTCTTTAGATTTTTTGTAGTATGAAACAACAATGAATGCATTTTGCGAAATGATTGATCAATGTACACAAGATATATAAATACCTACAATGAAAAACGTAGTAAACCGATTTTTGTGCAAGAAGAGGACAAATAAAGAATTCAGATTAAGCACAGAAATAGGAGAATCTGACATGGAAAATTCCATCTTAGATTTAAGATCAAATTTCAATGTTCTTTCAAGACGAAAGTGGGAGATAATGGGGAAAATGAATATGGTTTGGTCAACTATAAAGTTGAGGTTGTCTAACCAACACAAGATAATACTGATTGGGATATTGGCCGGAGTACATGTTAATATATATGGAGTGCACAAAGTCATTGACTTTGAGGTTATTAAGATTGTGGATAATAGTCAGTCGTATCCAACGTTTCTTGGACTAGATTGGGCCTTTGAAAACCAAGAAATTATTAAATTGAAGAAAAGAGATATGATTTTTGAAGGAGGAGGCTTAAATTTCATTGTTCCATTAAGCCCTATGGAGGCAAGATGATATGTTGATCCCACGAGAAAATAAATTTATAACTTATATAATATGACAGGGTGCATGGATGAATATCTCAATCCCACTCCATATGGTGCACTTAGTTGGATAAGAATAAGCTCTTTCTATTCAAAATTGGAGGAAGGACTTGAACATTGGAATCACTGGTTGCATGAAGTGTCGACCAGAGGGTGTTCTCTCATTACTCGCTCTTTTCACTAGATCAGAACAGAGTTATGTGATATGCCAAAGTTTGAGGGATTAACTGAGTTAAGTTCTGTTTTCAATGAATTTGATCTGAAGACACCCGAACAACAAAGGTTTTTATAATTATATGTTGCACTCAAAGAAACTGTAGCAAGATGGTGGGAAACCCACAAGGAAGGGATAGAGGATTGGTAACATTGTAAAAGGTTGATGTATATCAAGTTTGGAACATAAGACATTATGCGCAAGTATATGGGGATCAGAAATATGAAGGATCATATTGTGTGATGTATTATGAATTGGAAACAAGTTCCAAAGAAGGAATGGAAGCACATGCTCATACATATGCTGGAGATAGTTCCTAGGAACTGGTATTTAGAGATAGAAGTGTAGATAAGAACGAAGTATTGGGAACATATCACCCAAACATTTAAGGTAAAATTTAATTTTGAAGTTGATTCACCTTTAGTAGATTCATATTTACAAGTCATTAGAGGTAAAAGTTTTATGCAAGAAGGTCAAGTAGAAATAGTACCTACGTGTAGTGCACATAGATATTCTGCAACAGTCAATGAACTATTAGAATTTTATAATGCTACCAAGGAAGACCAAGAAGAAGAAGACCCAAGAAATGTACAGGTATGAGATACTGAATGGGAGTTTTATTTGGTTGGTCCAACACTTTAATACAATGTGTATGTGAATCCCTTAAGAGTGCGCAAAGTGAACATTGGAAGAAAGGAGAAAATAAAGTTTGCAAACATTGGTTATTTTTGGAACGATGAGACTATGGAAAAGATTGTAGACCTATTGCATGAGTATCATGATCTCTTTCCGACAACCTTTTCAGAGATGAAGGGAATGGCTTGAGAATTGGGCAAGATGAAGATCCTATTAAAACCAGATGCCAATCTAGTAAGACAGAGACCTTACAAATTGAATATGAAGTACAAGGAAAAAGTGAAAGAAGAGCTTGACATAATGATAAAAGATAGTATAATTAAACCTGTTGGAGAGTCTAAATGGAGAAGTACAATGTTGGTTGAAGACAATAAAATAGGTGGTATTAGAATTTGTGTATACCTAAGGAAGTTGAATTATTCTTGTTTGCATGCCCCATTTCTGACCCCCTTTATAGATGAAGTATTAGAAAACGTAGAAGGGCAGGAGGATTACTCATTCATTGATGGATTTTCAAGGTATAATCAGATAAAGATTGTGCCAGAAGAAAGACATAAGATGACATATTCGAAAAAATGGGGAAGCTACTAGTAGAAAGTGATGTTGTTTGGGTTAAACAATGCACATTTTATGTTTTATACAGTAGTTATTACAACCTTTAAGGAGTTTATTCATAAGTTCCTTGAAGTATAATTATATGATTGGATTTTATTTAGCTTATTGAAAGATCACATGGAAACTCTAAGGTTGATGCTTGATAGATGTAGACAATATCATATTTCATTAAACTTGAAGAAATGTATTTTCTATGCACTGTTTGGGATATTTTTAGGTCATGTGGTATGTAAGAAGGTTTTGTTAGTTGATCCTACCAAAATAGTAAAAAATGTTAATTTTCCATCACTTGAATCGGTACGAAATTTGAGAACAACTTTGGGTCATACCATATATTATAGGAAATTTGTTAAAGGTTATGTAAAGATTACAATTCCAATGGAGAAGTTATTAAAGAAAGAAGATAAGTTTTAGTGGAATGAACATTGTCATAAGAGTCTTGACATATTGAAACAAAAGTTAGTAATTGCTCCCATTCTAGTATTCCTGGATTGAAATAAATAGATTCACATTCATGTGGATGCATTGACGATAACACTCAGTGCAGTGTTATCCCATCCATGAGAGGGAGAGTTAGATCATCCAATTTATTTTGCTAGAAGGAATTTTTTGACTGCTGAGAAAAATTACGTAAAGCAGGAAAGGGAATACTTGGCAATAGTTTATGCCTTACAAAATTTCAGACACTATTTGTTGGGGTCCCATTTCAAGATGTATCCAGACCACTATGTACTTATATATCTAGTGAACAAGCCAATGTTAGGGGGGAGAATCTGTAGATGGTTATTGTTGTTCCAAGAGTAGGATTTCGAAGTTAATGTGAATCTAGGGAAAATGAATGCAGTACTAGAACATTTGTCATAGATACTGACAGTAGAATACTAAGGGAACCTAGTCGATAGTTTACCATATGCACATTTGTTCTCAGTTCAAATGGTAGATGACCATTTTGCAAAAATTACCCAATATTTGAGCACAAGAGTAGCTCCATCTGATATGAAAGTAGTATAGAAGAAACAACTAGTGGTTAAAACAATAGATTATTAGTTGATCGTAGGAAATTTATACAATTTGGGAATACATGCGATACTATGATGATGTGTGCCAGAGCATGAAAGACCGATGACACTCAGAGAGGTACATGATGGAATTGCAGGAGGTCAATATGCAAGAAAGATTACAACACAAAATATATTATGCCCAGGGCTATGGTGGCTGAACCTCCATAACGACGCAAAGTAATATTGTCAGAATTGTGATTTTTTATAGAGAGTAGGAAGACCGTTTCAAAGGGATGAGATTCCCTTGAATCCATAAGTTACCTTGCATGTGTTTGATAAATGGACAATGTATTTTGTCAGACTGATTAATCCACCAGTGAGAAGAACAAGATCCAGGCACATCATTACCGCGACAGACTACTTGATAAGGTGGGAAGAGGAAGAATCAATTACATGTTGTAGAAAGGAGACAACTGTGTGATTCGCATTCGAGAACATAGTTACGAGGTTTGGGTGTCATAAAGTATTGATGAGTGACTAGGGGACTCACTTTTAAAACAAGACAATTGCAAGATTAACATAAGAGTTCTAGATTTAGCATCAGAAGAGCACTCCATATCACCCACAAGATAATGGAAATATGGATGCCTTTGATAAGATACTAGAGAATTCATTAACCAAGGTGTACAATGTAGGATGGGATGACTGTGATTTAAGGATCCTTACAGTTCTTTGGGCTTATAGAACTACATGCAAACAGTTGATAGAACAAATTCCCTTTATACTAACATATGGTTAGGAAGCATTTGTGGAAATGAAGTTTCTTGCACTAAGTCTATGCATTGTTGCGATGGTAGAACTTACAGATTACGATGTAGTAGAATAAAGACTATCACAATTACTAGTGTTAGAGGGAGATCAATTTATTGCAGGGTTCCATTAGCAAGTATAGAAGGCACATGAAAAGGCATTGCATGATAGACACAACAAGCATAATAAGTTCCATACTAGATATCTAGTACTTCTGTACGGCAGTGAGTTCAGACAACACCCAAGAAAGTTCAGGATGTACTAGCTAGGGCCATATGTGATAAAATATGTGACTGACTCAGGTGTTGTTTAGTTAGAACAGTTGGATGGACAAGTCGTTGAAGGAATAGTGAATGAGAGTTGGTTGAAAATGTACAGGGATGATCGTCCTTCCATGCACTAGGGGATCTGTGAAAACTAACTTGTATTACAGTGTAATATATCAAGAAAAGGAAGAAAAAGCAGGTAAAACTAGAAAAAGTATGACAATGTTTAGCAGGAAAATGTCATGGAAGAGAAAGAAGAAGGAAAAATAATGCATAGACGAAGGAAGAAATATTAAATAGAGAGAATATTCCACGCAGGAGGAAGAGATTGTGTAGAGGGAAAATATTTTACAGATGACAACTAAGAGAATGTAAGACAATCCATTATGGGATGTGCAATAAAGAGTTACCATGCCGATGAAGTAGTGGCGCTGCATAAAATTAAATGCAGAAGATCTTGATAGATTGTAGAATTGAACAGAGAATCCGCTGAAGATAAGGAGTAATGGAGCATTAAATAAGGTAATTAATTCCAACCATTGGTGGATTAGATGGAAATTTTAGGCACAAAGGGAAGCTACAACTGGAAATTCAATATAAAATAAGATAAAGGGCCAATGGGGTAAGGTTATTTCCATTCAAAAATCACATAGAGAACTGAAGTTACATATCCAACGTCCAGAATTGAGTTGTAGAACCAGCTAGAAGTTGATACCAGCATCATAGAGGAAGATGACACCACCTAAGGCAACAACAACATCAACATCAGTACTGAAGAAACCACATAGTCATCCGACAACACTGGTGGTAGTTGAAGAAACATAGGAGGCATCATCCTTAGAATTAGGATTCCATAGGAATTATATCCCACTTAGAAACCCAACAGCAAAATAGTTCGATCCACAAAGGGATGCAAATTATCTGCTTGTGGAGCCATCGATTCTATAAGGAGTAATTGTAGAAGGGGACATTCTAGGTATCATACCTGCGTTAAAGTATGTATACCATGACATCGCCAATGAGAATAATTTTTTAGATTTGGTACCTAGCAAGTTCCCGAGGAAGAATATTAGTGACAAGAATCATATGATAGTAATAAAACCACAGGTGTGGGCTACGAGATTACATAAAGCAGGTTTTATAAACTTGTTTGATATACCCCTTTTTGTATGGAGCCAAGAGATCAATAGGTATGTAAAATTGTTGCTAAGTTGTGTGCATGGAGGATACATTTCGTTTGACAGGTAAATATCCATTGCTACATATTTGATAGTGTTCATCACCAGTATTCTATCAGAGGGGTAGGACCCATAAGGTGTGGCAGATGGATAGTAATGTAACATTTTGTATTTACAAGGGAACTATCAGAGACAACATTGAAAGGAAACCTCTCATACTCCCTTAAGTGGTTGAGACATATAAGGAAATCTCACTCTTTAAGGCAGGGATTCACCACATGTACATACAAGAAAAGAAGGACCCAAATCAAGAGTGGTTGCTAACACAATATAGATTAATGAAAGAGGATATGGCCACATTATGGTTAATTGGGAAGATGAGTGGAAGATTACACCAATAGAGACAGGGCCATTAGAGAATAAAAACCCAAAAATACACAAGGTAAATGAGGATGAAGAAGAAGGCGACGACTAGGACAGAGGAAAGGGCCTAGAGGAAACAACTCAATGGAAAACACCACACAATGATAGGAAGAGAAAATATCTAGAGACAGGGAGACCTGGACAACAATGATCAAAGAACAAATCCGTTAAGGAAGTGGCTATCCAGGATTTGACAAAGAAATATTTAGAGAAGATAGACAAACAAGTAAAATAATTCATTGATGATGTGTTTCAATGTGCAACACAACAATAGGAAGAGATGAACATACACATACATAAATAGATGTAATAATTGTGACAACTATTAGAAGCAAAAAACTTCATGCATGGCGACCGACAGAGGAGGGACCAAAAATAATCACTACCAAGAGTGGAGTGGTAGGGCCAGTAATCTCCTAGTCCTTAGTAGTCATAGGAGAATGATGTCTGATTAAGATGGTGACAGGGGAAATCGATTTCCCCATGATAAAAATGAAATAACAGTTTAGGGCACTAGGTCACCAAGTCAAAAAGACCAATATAAATGCTTTGTTCAACTCTATTTCACAGGATAATCTCATAGCAATGGATCTGGTCAATAATATTGGATTGGAGGTTCACAATAATCCTAGCCCCTATCCATTGGGTTGGGTAAACATGGATGCAAATATAAAGGTAATGAAACAATGTAACATTAAATTTTCTATAAGTGGTGATTTTATTGATGAACTAGAATTATATGTATTACCCCTTGATGTTTGTGGAGTATTTTTTGGAATCCCTTACATGTATATGAGGAATGAAATATTCATTCAAAGAGCTAACCGATACCTACTGATCAAGGATGGGAAGCCCTACATCATCAATCCACATAAAGGAAAGTCAAAGATCTCATGGTAAGTGTCACTCAAGCGAATAAGTTTATTAGTTCTAGTAAGAAATATGTTTTTATTTTCATAAGAGAAAATAAATCTAATGATGATCTAATGAGAGTGAAAGCATCCCTACAGGGGTGTGCTAAATAGTAGAAACATCAATTGGAATATTTTCTATAGGAATACAGAGGAGTATTCCAGGAGCATAAAGGGATACCACCTAAGAGGGAAGTGGAGCATGTAATAAAAGTATTGCCAAACTCCCCATTGCCAAATATTGGGATGTATAGACAGTCCTTTCTCGAAGAAAAAGAAGAAAAGAAGCAATTTTAGAAGTTGTTGGATTAGGGTGTGATTCAACCAAGTACCTCACCTTGTGTCTCACCCATCATAATTTTTCCGAAGAATGATGGGACTTCAAGAATGTGTATCGATTATAGGGCATTGAACAAGATTACACTTAAGAATCAGTACCCCATGCCAAGGATCGATGATATGTTGGACCAGATGTAACATGCCAAGTATTTCACTAAGCTCGATTCGAAATCAGGATATCACTAGGTATGAGTCAAAGAAGAAGATACCTGAAAGACTTCCTTCAAGACAAGGGAAGGTTTGTATGAGTGGTTGTTTATGCCATTTGGTTTATGAAATACACACGCTACATTTATGTGACTAATGAATGATGTTTTACACCCTTTTATAGATTCATTTGTTATTTTTTAATTGGATGATATATTGGTTTATAGCGTTACCTAGGAGGAAAACATCTCATATCTTATGCAGGTTTTAGAGACTCTCGAAAAGAACCAACTACTGGCCAATCTCAAGAAATATGAGTTTTCTTAAGAGTCTTTGGTGTATTTGAGGTATGTGATCAATGGAGGGGAGCGCAAGATATATGCCTTAAATATGGATTCCATCATAAAATGGCCATTTCCTATAAATTTCATTGAAGTTAGGATTTTTTTTAGGGAAACACAATAATAGAGGAAGTTCATAGCTTCATTTTCAGCTGTAGATACACCACTCCACGCCATAACAACCAATGGTAAGAGTTTCTAGTGGGGGAAGAATTAACAAAAGACCTTTGATGATATGAAGAGAAATATCAGTCAAGTACCAGTGCTTGCACTACCAAAATTGCATAAGCCTTTGGAAGTGGAGACAAATTCAAGTGGGTATGCCATGGGAGAAATATTGATGTAGTGAGGAAGAACCATATGTTATCTGATGCATACCACACCATGTCATAGGGTCCACTCGACCTCCCAGTCTAGGATCTTTCTAGTAGGGAGATGAAATTAGCTCACAAGCTCCCTCAGAGCCCAAAATATTAATGCACAGGTCCTTAAAACTTCTTCCCCAAGGTAAAGTTTCCTTTTTGGGGGTCCCCGAGTGCTTACACAACCTCCCTGGAGACCGAGGTCCAAATCTGTGGGACAAAACTTCAAAACTGGAAAGTTTCAGAACTTCGAGACATTCATTCCCTCTTATTTCTTATCACAAATTCCATGAACCGTCGAACACTAAGCGGTGAGATCAACGGTCTCCAATGATTTTTGAGATCAATGACCTATATTTTATCTTTTTGGGCTTCAACAATTTTCATACAATTCCCTTTTCTACAATTCTCCTTTTCAACGGTTTTTAGGATTCTATCAAATGGATTGTCTTGATCAATCCCTTCGGGCTTTAGTGCTTTTTGTTGGTCATCAAACAACACAACCCTTTATATCCCTCGACGCTGAAACACCAAAAAATATCTCCTGCCTCCAAGTGTCCTTTGGTTGATCAACGACTAGGATGTCCTCCGAGACTTCATCGATTTCCTTCCTTTCTACACAATGATGTAAGGTTTCTAAAATGTCAAGTCCCTAGACTGTAGGATATTATGCCATGTTTCCTCTCCAATAGATGGTTTTGATTAACTCCGGGTCTTCGGGCCTCCACGCGTTTCCAAATCACTACTCTAATTTTCCCCAGAGCTTCAGACCTCCGGACCTCTAGATCTGCTGCCACATACCCCTCATGGAATCAACCGTCCAAATCTACTCTGGACTTTGAGACTCTGGAGAGATCGACCTCCTCTACTCACTATTCTCCTAGAATGACTATCTTCTGGATCTCCCAATCTTCTGATGAGTGTCCTTCTTAATGGATGAACCAGATGAACTCCAGGTCATTGGGACTTTGGGGGTCCTGACTAAAAATTTCCACCAATACGCCAATCCTCTGAAGTACATGATCTGTCGACATGTGTGCCCAATTTTTGAATGGCCATGATTCACTCTGGTCTTTGGGACTTCGTGGGTACCAACTTATCCAGTGTCGAATCTTCCAAATACCAAAAGTTTGAAGGACTTCGTCAATTAAACATCGTTCATCTCCTCCTGTTCCAATGTCTATCCACACTCCTACAACCTCCCAAATAGATATTGAACGTAGATATTTGATCTTTTATAACTCTTCCTTTAAACTTGCTTTACGATTCCTCCAGACGCGTGAAGTCTTAAAGACTTACAAGGTTAAACCTCACGCTACTTCTCTAGATATGAGGGTGATAAGAGACCCTAGCTCCTCCTGATAAAATCTCCATTGTTCAACTTTAAAATAACAAATCTTACCCTCCTTGAAGTTTCTGACCACTATCCTTCTTCAGCTTGACAACATGAGATCAATGGAATCTTTTGTGCCCTCTTGTGTGCTCCTCGAATAATTTAAAGATCTGGTCTTATAAATTTTCTAATTCCCTCCTGTTGAAATCACATGTTCTCTATCTCTTATGAGATTTGTTCCTTGAGGTATTTCATACCTTTGGCGCAACCTTTTCCTCCCTGAAATTTCTCATGAATTTCAGACTTAGAGATTTTGAATAAAATCTCCCTTACACACTCCTTTTGTTCATCTCCTATGAACTTCTTCAACACTTAAATAAAGTGTTAGCCTGATGCCCTCCTTGCATGGGTCTTCTCAAATATTTTCTCTCCTCTTGAAAAACTATACACTCTATGCACGTCATCTAAACCATTGTGCACTCATTTCACTTCCACTGTAAATTCACTTTATCTTTCCTGAGCTTTTGAGTCTATCTCAACTCGTCCTATGCACTCCTTGTGGGCTCTATGCACTCCTTTCACCAGGAATCTCATAAGAGAAAACAAATGAAACTTACAAAAACATAAAAGATTTCCACACTTAACCATGAAAAACATATTCATGCATAAAAGATACATAAACAAATAAAACATAGAGAACATAACGAAACATCACATGTACTCTTTAACTCAAATGAACACAACACCATAAAATTGGAATAAAACCTCTCTACTTGTATTGATTCAGTAAATCTATACATGGACTCATACAATTCTTTGCAAATCCTCATAAACTTCAAGAACTCTCTCAAAAACAATAACAATAACATTCAACCTCTACAATAACATTCAACAACCTCATTTGGGCACACGATACATATATTTATAGAACGAGGGGCTTCTCGAGATTTCCATCCAGACTTCCTTAGAGCTATCATATCACAGTTAATTCATTCATCTACTAAGGACTATTACATTGAATGGAAATTACATTTATATATGAGTTGATACTCAATATATGTACAACCTTATATGTTAATTAAAATGATTACATCCTTGACGGCCTTATGTGATGGCTCAAGCCTCAAAACATTTAACAACTTTAAATTTCAATATTTTCAAAATAGAAATCCACGCTCCTCCTTGGAATTCAAAAATAAATTCAAATCCATGCACTAGGTGCTGATTTGTCCTCCACCTGGCCTCTTTAATGTTGATGGTGATTCTCCTGCATCATACTCCTCTGGAAAAAAATTCATGGACTCTTGTCTATGATCTCCTACACTGTCTTTCCATGCTTCTGAATGTTAGATTCATTTACCCAACTAGCATCCTCTACTGGGTGACCCTTCCAGTTCACCAGGTACTCAAAATAATTCTTCCTTGTAGTCTTCTTACCAATCCTCTAATCTATGATCTTCTTTATATGTGGATTCTCTGTTGTTGGCATGTGCTTCTCCCACTAGATCTATTTTTGATCATCTAATCCTCCTATATCATTCATCCTATAAGGGTACATGTATACAACATTAAATATGTGTGATATTCCCACATCCTCTGGAAACTCAATCTCATATGCATTTGCATCAAACTTTCTAAGGATCTTACATGGTCCTATCTTCTTGATCTTCAATTTTTTATATGTTCCCCTTGGGAACCTTTCCTTCTTTAGGTGTGATAAAAGTCGATCTCCAACTTCAAAATAAACCTCTCTCCTTTTCTGATCATATTGAATTTATACCTATGGCTACACTCGTGCAACTGTCTTTTTATCTGATAATGAAGCTTCTGCATCTTTGCAACAAATTGTTCTTCTCTTGCACTTCTGAGCTCATCATATTTCAAATCTCTTAACTCCGAAAATCCTGTCAGATGCATTCCATACACTATTTAAAATGTACTTTTTCCATTGCTTCTGTTTGGAGAATCATTATAAAAAAACTTTGCCTAGGGAAGAACCTGATCCCACTGATTATGATATTCAATGACCAATATGCTTAGTAAATTCCCTAATATTCGATTTACCACCTCAGTTTGTCCATATTTCTGAGGGTGATATGCTTAAATGAAATAAATATTTGTCCCCAACATTTTCCATAGGGTTCTCCAAAAGTGTCCTACAAACTTGGTATGTCTCTTTGAATACTCCTAGGCAAACCATGCAATCTCACAATTTCCTTGAATTTTTTTTTTCTATATGATTAGCATCAATGGATTTATCGCATGGTATGAAATGTGCCATCTTTGAAAATATATCAACCACAACAAACATGGAATCACTCCTCCTCTGGGTTCTTGGAAATCCGAACACAAAATCCATGCTTATGGCATCCCATGGCCTGTCTAGAATAGGAACTAGATGATACAAACCAATGTTCTGATGCTTCCCTTTTTGATAGTTGCATACTCTACATCTGTCCACAAATTTATTCACATTGGATCTCATACCTATCTAATCCTCTTATCATGGCCTAAATGTCCAACCAATCCTCCATTGTTTTTTTCCTTCAATAGGTTGTCTCTCATTGAGCATTTTGGAATACATAGTTGGCTTCGTTTGAACAACAATCCATTCTGAATTATATACTCTATCCACTGAATTATGTCCCTTAGTAAAGGGTTCTCACATGCTTCATAAGCTTATTTAAAATTTGGATCTTCATGATACATTTCCTTAAGGTGTTCAAACCCTAAGGTCTCCACTTGAAATTCATGCATAATCAAACATCTCATGCTCAAAGCATCAAGATTTTTTTTATCTCTACCACTAATGTGATTAATAACAAAAGTAAAAATTTTCATGAATTATGCCCATTTATCATGTCTTTTGTTCAACTTTTCTTGTCTGGTTATGAATTGCAAAGTGCCATTATCATTGTACAAGACAAACTCTTTTTGAATGCGATAGTTCCTCCACTTTTTCATAGCTTGTATTACAACATAATACTCTTTATCATATGTAGAATATTTTCTCTTAGTTCCTTTCATATTCTCACTGAAATAAGAAATAGGCTTGTTGTCTTGGCTCAATACTACACCAATAGCTACTCCACTTGCATCACACCTCACTTGAAATATCTTCTGGAAATTTGACAAAACAACAAAACCAGAATAGGTTGTTCTGTAATCTTCTCCTTTAATACTCTAAATATTTTTTCAACTACCTTTGTCCAATTAAAAAACTTGTGCTTCTTATTTATGGTGTCCATCATAGGTTCACAAATTCCATAGAAATTCCTATAAAAAATTGCTAATCCATGGAAGCTTCTCACCTGAAATATGCTTCTTGGAGAAGGTCATTCTTTGATTTCCCTCAACTTCTCTAGATCCATATTCAATTCATTTGAAGAGATAACAAAACCCAAGTATACGAGTTATGTCTTCATGAAATATCATTTCTTCAAATTTATCAACGAATTCTCTTGCTACAACCTTCTCATCACTAATGCCAAATTCCTTAAGTGCTCTTCTTCAGTTTTATTGAAGAATAGGATATCATCCAAACAAAATTACCTATGAATACTTTGATTACTTCATTCATAAATCTCATGAATGTGCTTGGGGAACTTGTTAAGCCAAATGGCATAAAAAACCATTCATACAACCCTTCATTTCTCTTGAATGTTGTCTTCCATTCATCTCCTTCTCTCATTCTTATTTGATGATAACCACTTTTCAAGTATATGTTGGAAAAATAATTTTCTCCACTCAAGAAATCCATCAAATCATCCATTCTAGGTAAAGGGAATCTATACCTGATGGTAATATTGTTGATGGCTCTAGAATCTATTGACATTATCCATCCTCCATCCTTCTTTGGACTCAACACAGTTGGTACTACGTATGGGATTAATCTTTCTCTGACCAAACCCTTATCCAAAAAATATTGGACTTGATTATTGACCTATTCATTCTCTTGAGGTGTCAACCTATATGCTTCTTTGTTTGGAAAAAATTCTTTTGGAATAAGGTCAATGCGATGACTAATACTCCTAATGTGTGGAAAATAATGAGGTAATTCATCCACCACAATATCAGTAAAATTATCCAACAGTTCCTGAATCTCTAAAGGAATATCATCCATAAAATTACTTGTAAGGATGACTTTGGGATTTCTCACCACAACAAACTGCATCTCATGTTCCTTCTTAACTTCATTCAAGAGTTACTTCCCACTCATGAGAAGTATTCTTGGGCTATCTTCGTCCTTCACTTTCTTATCCTCCATTGGAAGTAACATGTGTGTACGACCATTCTTCTTAAGGATGTAAGTGTTTTTTCACCCATCATGTATGACATTTCTGTCAAATTTCCATGGTCTTCCAAATAGATCATGAAAAATGTCCATGGGTATTACATCACGCAAAATATCATCTTTATAACCTCCTATTTTGAATTCAACATTGCACTGTCGACTTACCATGAATTGGTGTCCTTTATGCAACCACGATACCTTGTACGAGTTTGCATGCGTAGTTGTCTCCAACTCTAGATTTTCCACCATTTTTTTGGATACCAAATTATCAGTGCTCCCATTGTCTATGATTACCTCGCATACCATGTCCTTGGTCTTGCAAACAATCCTGAATAGACTGTTCCTCTGGACTTGTTTTTCCACCTCCTTCTCTATCTTTAAGAGAATTTTCCTCATCATGAGGGATTTCCCATCTTATGCTACTTCTGCCTCGAAATTCTTCCTTTGGGCTTCAGAAAAGTGATCTTATCCACCTCCTTATTTCTTCTTCCTCATAGGAAATTTCCAAGACATATGCCATGTATTTCCACAGACATAACATATCACATATCCTCCTCTAATTCTTCCTCTTCCTAGAGAAAAAGAGTTTCTTCCACCATATTGTCCACCTCTTGAACTTCCTCCTCTTTCTGTATGAATATGATACTTCCCTGCTTTAGGTTTGGGTTTCTAGAACTTCTCTCTGACAGTTCCTCTGCATCTTCTTGGAATATTTCTTCTATTTCACTAGCTTTGTTTCCTTTCCAACTTCTCCTCTGTCTTCAGTGCCAACTGATAATAATATTCCACCATTCTCATGGTCATGATTCTAATTTCCTCTTGGATTTCATATCTCAGGCCATTAATATACCCGTAAACCTTTTCCTCATCACTCTCTCTATGTCCTGCTCTGATCTTCAATTTTTAAAACTCCTCAGTGTATTCCTTCACTGACAAACCCTTCTGTCTCAAGTTTTGCAATATCCTAAACATATTTATCTAATAATCTTTGGGTATGAACTTAGCTTTCATTTTAGCTACCATCCTATCCCAATTATTGATCTTTTGCTTACCTTTTCTCCTTCTGTTAGCCTGCAATCCATCCCACCATAATGCTACATGTCCCTTTAGTATGGTTACAAAATGATTCACCTTCTTTTCATCATCTATATCTTCATAATCAAAAGTAACTGTCTAGGTCTCTTATCCAATCCAATAGCTCTTGAACATCCAAGTTTCCTTCATACATTGGGATTTCCATTTTTTCTCTGGCTCCCATTATTGAAACAACTTTCAACAAGAGTTCCTCTGCAGTGTCTTCTACTGCAACTCCTTCAACTTTCATCTCTTCACTCTCATATTCATTGACATCACCAGCATTAGGTTCTCTTCTCTGTGATGTCTCCATGGAATCTAATCTTGCACGAAGTTGCCTCATTTCTTCTTCCATGACTGGATTTGGTACATTTATGTCCTTGCATATTATTGATAGCATGGTTCCAAATTTTTTCCACACAAAGCTTAATTATGGCTCTGATACCACTTGATGTAGATCCCATCCTCTCACAGGGTTCGCTCGACCTCCCGGTCTAGGATCATTCTAGTCAGGAACTAAGATTAGCTCACAGACTCCCTTAGATCCCAAAATATTAATGTACAGGTCCCTAAACCTTCTTCCAGAAGGTAAATTTTCCTTTTCGGGAGTCCCTGAGTGCTTACACATCCTCCTCGGAGACCGAGGGCCAAAACCATGGGCCGAAAATTCAACACCCAAAATTTTCGGGACTTTGAGACTTCTATTCCCTCTTATCTCTTCTCACAAATTCACCAAACTACCGAACACTAAGTGGTGATATTGACAGTATTCAATGAGTGTTGAGATCAACAAAACATATTGTATCTTTTTAGGCTTTGAATATTTTCATATAATTCACTTTTCTACAATTCTTCTGGATCGCTGAAAAGTGATTTACGCCAAGTTTTAGATCGACGGTCCGTTGGATTCAATCAAATGGATGGTTCTGATCAATCCCTTTGAGATTCGGTGATTTCCATTGATCATCAAAAAATAAAACAATTTATATTCCCCAACGTCGAAACACCGAACAAGATATCCTGCCTCCACATGTCCTTTGGTTGATCAACGACTAGGATGTCCTCTGGGACTTCGATGATTCCATTCCTATATACAAAATGACGTAAGGTTTATGATGTGTCAAGTCCCTGTACTGTGGGATCGTGTGCCACACGTCCTCTCCAATGGATAGTTTCTATTAATTCCAGGGCTTTGGGCCTCCGCGAGTTTCCACAAAACTTCTCTAATTTCACCTAGAGAACTGGACCTCCTGACCTCCGCATCTTCTGCCACATACCCCTCCTAGAATCAACAATCCAGATCTACTCCGTAATTTGGGACTACACAGATATTGACCTCCTCTACTCACTATTCTACGAGAATGACTATCTTCTGGATCTCCCAATCTACCGACGCATGTCCTTCTTGATTGATGGACCATATGAAATTCAGGTCTTCAGGACTTCGAGCGTCCCGACTCCAAAAATTTTTCAAAACTCCAATCAACCAGAGTACACGATCTGCTGACACGTGTCCCAACTTTTTGAGCGACCACGATTTACTCCGACCTTCGGGACTTCGGGTGTCTCGAATTCTCCACACGTCGAATCCTCTGAATACGCGAAGTTCTAATAACTTCGTCGATTAAACCTCATGCAACTCCTCCTAATATGACGATTGTTCAAGCTCCTACAACCTCTCAAATAGATCTTTACCATAGATATTTGATAACTCCTCCTTTAAACTTTCTTTACGATTCCTCCAAACACATTTTTGTTGCTTATAATGTATGTGATTATTTGTGCACTTTGAAGGCATAAAATACCATGTAGATGTTAGTCATACTGTTGTTAATTGTTTGCATATTTATGCTCTATGTCAAGTAATATTCAGTGCTACAATATTGTTAATGTATGTCAAGGAAGCAGTACTTTAGAGTTGTAGGTTTCTGCTTTTCATCAAGTGGTAACATAATGGGTTTTTCTCTGGGATTTGTACCTAAATTTTCTTCTGTGAGATAGGGTACATAACCCATGTTTGTGGTGGTGTACATAATTTTTTTGTGAATAAGAGGAGCAGGAAGAGGGGGTGCAAGAAATCGAGAACTAGAGGATTTGAGATGGAGAATAGAGGAATTGGAAAATCAAAGGAATGGGGATGCTAAAGTAGATTAAGAGATAGAATAATAAATTCAAGAGTAACAAGATGGTGAAGAAAGATATCCAACAATTAGGTTGATTCTGTACTTGCGTTACAAGGGTAGTGAAAAATTTGAGGTTTCCTGTGTTGATGGTAGTCTAAGAGATAATGTTCTCATTCATTGGATTGAGGAACACGAAATATATTTTTAGTATGAAAATCTCTAGGAACCAAATCAGATGATATTTTCCATTACAAAATTGAAGGGCCATGAAACACTATGGTGGGATATGTTGCAGAAGGATAGATTGAATAATCAGTTGGAAAAGATTAAAACATGGAAGAATATGGTCACAAAAATAAGGGAGAAATTTATGCATGCTGATTACTAGAAAACATTTTATAGAAAAGTCCAGAACCTAATACAAAGGAATACATCTCTTTGTGAATACACCGAAGAGCTATTTAGGCTGTAACTCTGAGCACACATGAAATTATCAGAATTTTAATGATTTGCAAGGTATGTAAATCGATTAAAGTATTCAATTCAAGATGAAATGAGTACACATTATTTTTGCATTGTTGATGAGGCCTTTCATGTTTTCTTGAAGGTGGAAGAAAATATTGATAGGAAAACACAAACAAGAGGTAGGGGAAAAGGTTCTAAAGGAAGAGGTAAGACAAGAAATTTTAAAAGTAGTGAAAGGGAAGAATAATCTACCAGTGGACAAGGTGGTAGAGGAGGAAGTAATGGTGGGAAATGAAGAGGAGGATTTGGAAGATGAAATGGTAAGTAAGAGATTATTTGTTATCATTATGGAGTATAATCTCATAAGAAATATGAATGCTTAGAATGACAAGCTTCGGAAAGAAGAGGTGAAGCACAGACACAAGTAATGCACATTGATGAGGCTTATGTTGTTGGAGATAATATGATTGTTCTTTAGAAATAACATGGTGAGAACTTGATGTTTTAGAGAGTAATAATTAAATCTGAACAAGAGGCAGTAGAAGAACTAGAATAGAGAAATAAATTTTTTAAAACCAAATGTAATGTCCAAGGGAAATGTTGTAATTTTTTAATAGATGGGGGAAGTATAGAAAAATTAGTGTCCACTTAAGTCATGGAAATAATGAAATTGAAGAGGTTGTTTCATCCAACTCCTTATGTTGTTTGATGGTTTAAAAGAGGACAGAAGGTGACTATGACTGAAGAATGTTTATTAAGATTTCAGATAGGAAGTATGGATCGCACGCTTCTCTAACCATTTCCACACAACTCGCTCTGAATCAAATCTTGGATTGATCTCTTCGCCTTCCATGGAGTCGTGATAAGTTGCTCAGAAATAAAGAGTTTCATGGGGGAGGAACAACACTGACTCTCCCTTACATGAGCCATTTTAAGATACTTAAGCAATCTTTAACAACCCTACGAGAGACTAACCTATATTTATCTAGTTCACAGGTCCATATGCCATAGCCTACCCATTAGTGGCTCCAACAGAAGAAAAAATAAGCAATGAGATGGTTCCAACACATATGCACACTGGTCTTAGCATAGGTTTTTGAATTCCCTCTAGAGCATGATATAGGATGTGGCATACATTCCAGATAAGTTAGAACACACATAGGTTGGAAATTAAAGAAACACATCCTAACAAATCCTTGAGAAAAGATAAAATAAGGTACACAGGGAGAGTGGATCAAGAAAGGGAATACAAGAACAACCGAAATAAAAAATTGATCGAGAAGAGCACAAACCCATGATAAAGTATTATGTGATGTGGTTGAGATGGATGTGTGCAATGTACTGCTTCAAAGACAATGGATATTTGACTGGGAATTTCACCATGATGGCAAGGAAAACACATGTGAGTTCAAGAAAAAATGGACAACGATATAAATTAACCCCAATTCTGGAAAATGCAGTGGAAGCAACAAGAAATTATGATGGTATAAGCACTAGTAACAACAAAATCATGCTATGTTCTGCCAAATAAGTTTTGGAGGAAGAAAGAAGAGAGACATTTTTTTTAGCAATGATTCAAAAAAAAGTAAATAAGGGAGAGGAGACAAACGTTGTACCTGCAAAAATAAATCCTTTGCTGGATGAATTTAAGGAAATTCTTGTTGAGGATTTACCAAAGGGGTTACCTTTGGTGAGAATTATTTCTCATCAAGTTGATTTAATTCGTAGATGAAGCTTACCTAACAAGGTAACTTACAGTATGACTCCTCCAGAGAGTGAATAGGTGAACATACAAGTACATGAGCTACTAGATAGAGGATTGATTAGAGAGAGTTCAATCCCATGTGCAGTGCCAACAATATTGAATCCAAATAAAATAGGAGAGTGGTGGATGTGCATGGATTCACAAGCCATAAATAGAATCACCATCAAGTACCAGTTTCCTTTTCCAAGGATGTAAGATCTTATGCATTGTTTAAGTGGGGATGCATACTTCACAAAGATTGATTTGAAGAGTGGTTATCATCAAATATGGATAAGGGAAGGTGATGAGTGGAAAAATTACTTTAAGACTAAATATGGCTTGTTTAAATGGTTAGTTATCCCATTTGGGATAAGTAATTCTCCCATTCCATTTACAGGGCTTAAATCAAGTCTTGAAACCATTCCTAGGAAAGTTTCTTGTAGTGTACTTGGATGAAATTTTTATTTTTAGCAGGAACAAGGAATAACATTTGAAGCATGTGAGACAAGTGCTACAATGGTTGAAAAAGGAGAGGTTGTTGATTAACTTGAAGAAAAATAAGGAAGGGTCCAAACTTCCAACCACTACCAGACATGTTGGAAAGAAACCAGTTACTGTTAATCGTGCTGGGAGTGTTGATGATGCCAAGATCATCCAAACAACCCATAAGCCCAAGTACCCTTGTAGGATTTGTAAGGGTATCCATCTTATTAAGGATTTCCATGGTCTATCCAAGGTTATAGAAGCATGGTCTACAAAACCTCGCCAATCCATGTTGTCAATCTCTGAACAACATGTTGATGACCTCCTGTCAACTAGTCAAGATACCTTTGGGAAGAAGAAAAGTAGAGTCAAGTTCTTGTGTATGTTATGCAAAGGGAGTCATATAACTCACCTTTTCCATCATATGGACAAAGCCTCAAAACTATTGGAAGACATGACTATTTCACAGCCCCAACTTCCAGCTGCTCATCGCAAGCTTACTCTCGACCCACCTGTAGTTGATGGAATGATCGATCTGACCGCTTCATTGGTCAGTTTGGTTGATCATGTAGTCAATATGGTCATGTCCTTAGTTGAACCAGTTGACAAAGTGGTTGATCTGATCCCATCCTCAGTCAATCCCACTCTCCTGCCAAAGAGTGAAACCCAAGAAGTCGATCATTTTCCACCCGTCGACACCATTGTCCCCTTGGAGAATGAAACACAAGTGGTCAATCTGATCTTTTCATCAGTCGATCCTACTCTCCCTCTCGAGAGTAAACCGAAAACTTCCCATGTTTTTCTCATTGGTACAGAATCTACCATGTCGGGGGGCATTCCTCCTTCTCCCACAGAACCTCCTCCAAGCAATGAGGCCATCCTTTTTAATTGGGGTGTGTTAATTAGACCTCATCTTCAATATCACATTCCTTTCCAAATTATAGTACAGGTTTGTGGTCGGGGAGTTCCTCAATCATTGATAGATGAAGGTGCATCCATTAGTATTTTGTCCTCTATTGCTTGGAAATATTTGGGTTGTCCTCATCTTACGTCGGTTATGCAGAATATGTTAGCTTTTAACAGAAGAACTAGTCAACCTTTAGGGACCCTTCCTCAGTTTCCTGTAACTTTGGGTAGGAAAAATGTATTTATTGATGTTATGGTAGTCCAAGACCCCTTGGATTTCTCTTTACTCCTTGGGAGAGACTATGTCTATGCCATGAAATCTATTGTGTCCACTCTTTTTCTTGTGATATCTTTCCCTCACGATGAAATAATTGTGACTATTGATCAAATTTCATTCATCGGTCCTGACTGGATGACCTCCCTAAATGGTTATTATATGTAGACAGTATCGCCCCTTCCACAGGTCAATTATGTGGCATTGTCTCCCATGCCTTCAACTGCTAATGAAGATGAGACTCTTACTGTATGCTCAATATCTTATGACTTAGATCTGCTACTTGTCATGGTGATCTCTTCGGTAGGTCTATTGGAGCCTGAACTGCTTACCCCTATCGCGACCCTCGACATATGTTCCTTCTAGAGTGTGTTTCTTCCGTCAAATGAAGATCTCTTGGAGGCCATGACCAAGTTTTGTCCATTAACATGGTGTCCTTCCAGAGAATTGTCCTCTTGGAAGCCGTGATCCAGAAGAGAGTAAAAAATGAAACCATCCTTGAGCAAGGTTTTCTGATTTCAAGCTCGTTAAAAAATGAAACCAACTCTGAGGATGGTTTTTTTTATTTCAAGCTCGTTAAAAAATGAAACTAGTTATGAGGATATTTTTTTCGTCTCTGTGGAAACCTCGCTAAAAAATGAAACAAAGGTTATGAGCGTGGTTCTTGTTTTTATGTCAAGCTCATTAAAAAATGAAACAGATTGTTCCCCCTCTCCATTTGAGTCAAGTCCTTTATCTAGTATTTGAAGCTTCCTTTCATTCTCCTTTGCAGTTGGATAAAACGATGCTTGGGGGCAATTTGCTTCCAGCCTCTAGAATTCATGTTGAAGTTGAGCCTCTAGTTTCTTAAGCTGGGGGATAAGTACCAACCATCCTTGTTTTATGTTTTGGGAAGTTGCAAGCATAGTTTTCTATGGTTCAAGCTTGTGTAAAAATGAAACTACCTAACCGAAAAATAGTTTCCTCTGGTTCAAGCTTGTGTAAAAATGAAACCAGGTTCAAGCATAGTTTTGTTTAGTTTTTAATCTTGTGTAAAAATAAAATCTATTCCAAGCATAGTTTTGTTTTGTTTTAAAGCTTGCGTAAAAATGAAAACAATCCTGAGCTTAGTCTTTATTCTTTCTCATGCTCGTAAATACATAAGAATAAGTTACCGAGCTTAGTCTTTGTTCTTTCTTGTTCTCGTAAATACGTGTTGGCGACGGAAGTCAATCCTGGATTGCTTGCAGGAGCAGAGCCCGACGACCATCAGTTTAATGTCACGATTTGTTTTAAAGGGGTGATAAAATGGAGGAAAACTCGAGGAGATATCACTCTAACTCGGGGACTGAGTCTGGTACATATGGTGACAAAGGAGGTCTTGATCCAACTTCAGCCAGTGGGTTGATAAAAGGGTGAGCAGGTGGAAGACTTGACGAGAATGATGGACAAACAGCTTGGGCCGCAGGCTTATGGCTATTTGCAGAAGAAAGACACTGAGCAAGATCCTCTTGGATTCAGGGTCTCAAGAAACTGAGGAGGACTCGACTGGATCCTCCAATTCCGAGTCACTCAGCGTTGAAAAACTCACAAGAACTGGTTAGAAACTATTATAACTGCTACAGTGATCCTACCAACATCATCCTATAATAGATATAGCTCGACTGGATCCTCCAATTCCGAGCGATTCTAACACAGTGGGACAAAGATGTAAAAGAGACTGGCATTCATCGGGCAAGAAGTCTCAAGAGTGCATACATAACCAGAGTATCAGTGCTTCATTAAAGATTTACAACCGAGAGCTAAGCTCAACCATCGATAGATACAAAAATGGCGAAAACGCCTTCATATACTCAAACTAACAACAACGACAAAACCGAGACGTAGCATTGAAGGCTTTGCGTCTGCATGGCTTCTGACAACACGGAGCTGCAATCTTTGAATGGTCGTGCAACTTATGGCAGACGCAATCGATCCCCTGACAGTTTATTCAGTGAATCGACGTGTCTTTAATTCACTGCAGAACTTCCCATTATGGCGGAGACGATGTATAACCACCACCAACCGCTTCAATAACTGCTTCTTGGGATTGAAGATGACCATGGCCAACTCAGCATTTTGGGATATGGAAAAGTTCTCGCGCTGCCACCTGGAATAACTGAAGGGCTTGAAGGACGGGTATGGAGGCCAACACAGGAAGTGAGGCTTAGCTATGGAATGACGGGGCCCCAATCGCAAGGACAAAGAAAAGAACGATGAGAGGTGAGAAAGGTGGGGAGGGGATGACATGAGTCATAAGGGATATACGCAGAGACAGTGAGAGCATAGACGCGGCAAGCCTAATGCAGAGAAAGGATGTCATGGCGGGACAAGGATACGTGGCAGGTAATAAGAGGGAAAGGCTATCTGGAAGTGTGAGAGAGGGGTGATCGGTGACACATGGCGGCGAGGGAAAGGTGGACAGGAAGATGTCGTGAAGAAAAATATGGCCCACATGGGCTAATGTCAGGGCAGCTGAGAAGGCAAGGACTGCGCTTGAGCCGTTGATCCGGGCTCCTCGATTGTGACCGTCGGAAAACTGCATCCACGATTCTGGACCCCCCCCCTCCTGCTTAAAGGTAGAAAGGCGGGGGGGGTCCGGAATTGATTTCATCGCTGTTGATCCGGGCATGCTAATCTGAGCCGTCGGAGAGGTGCGCCCCCGATTCCGGACCCCCCGCCCCCCCTGCTTAAAGGTCGAAAGGCAAGGGGGGTCCGGAATTTGCTGTGCGCCGTCGATCTAGGCGTGCAAAATCTAGCCATCCAAAAGTGACCCATGTTTAATGCAGATGCGTTTGCGCCCAAAACTTAGGATAAGTGGGTTTTGACCCACTCTTTCGCAATTCAACCCCCTAGCAAGAAATATCGCTAACATTGGCTCCATGGGGGATAGAGTCGTCCCTGTGATGCTCTAAGAACTCTTTTGCAGACTTAGTGTTTTTGCTGTTGGGCTATGGAGTCATTTATTAGTCCGAAAAACAGAACATAGAAACAATATGTACAAAAACAAAACAAAAACAAAAGAGCCAACTGTGGCTCATAGAAAACATTTTTTCAAGAAATGCCCATTGACTGGGCTGCTAAAAAATTCATTGCCTTCCAGATCCTGCAACCTGTAAGTGTTGTTTGAAAACGATTCAAGGATCTTTAAAGGCCCGATCCAGAGGGCATCAAATTTACTGTGTTTTCCCTTTTCCTTCCTGGGTGCATCCCATTTGAGCACTAGATCACCCTGCTCAAATTCCTTCTTCTTGTTCTTTCTGTCAAAAGTCTGCTTGATATTCTGCTGACGTTGGTAGGCTCTGTTCGCGACTTGTTCTCTGATCTTCTGCACTTCCACCATCTGATGAATCCTTCTAAGTATATGATTAGGTTCTCCTTCAAGGATTTGGAGGAAATTTGCCACAGGTAAGGCAAGTTGAGTGGGGAAAACGGCCTCTATTCCGTAAACAAGCTGGAAAGGTGAGAGACCCAGGGACTTCTTAGTTGTCACCCGATCGACCCAGAGAGCAAATTTGAGCTTTGAGTCCCAGGCCTTCTGATTGTCCTCCAAGAGCTTTTTGATAAGATTGATCAGGCTTTTATTGGAGGACTCTGCCAGTCCATTTCCTTGAGGATAGTATGTGGTAGAGTGAACTAGTGAAATCCCAAACTGCTCACAAAACTCGATCAGAGGTTCGGACCTGAAAGGGGAGGCATTGTCAGTGACAATTCTGCTTGGACAACCAAATCTGGCTATGATGTCTTCCAAGAAGCTGATGATTACTTTGTGAGAAGTGCTTCTGGTGGGGACATCCTCTATCCATTTGGTGAAATAATCAGTTGCAGTGAGGATCCATCTGTGCTAGCCACTTGAGGGAGGATGAATCTCCCCGATGAAATCCAATCCCCACTGCTGAAAGGGTGCAGAAACTACTACAGGCTTTAATGGCAAAGATTTGAGTTGTTGTTTACCTGAGAATTTCTGGCATTTGATGCAAGCTATGACTTCTCTGCAGACATCAGTAAACAAAGTAGGCCAGTAATACCCGGCCCGGAGGATTTTGTGGGATGTGGTCTTCCAGAAATGATGACCCCCGCAGAGACTGCTATGAAAATCAAACATCACTTTCTGTGCTTGCAATGGGTCCAGACATCTTAACAATATCCCCAGAGGGTCTTTCCAATACAAGGCTCGATCAATGAGGCAGTATTTGACCGCTTTGAGCTTTAAAGCTCTGGCCCTACTCTTTCCCAGTCCATCAGGGGGCTTTAATTCCTGCAGAAAGTACAAGATGTCTCTGTACCAGGGACAGGCTGCTAGTGGTATGGTGATCTGGGAATTACTGCTAGATGACTCAGCTTGTTCATTGATGCAGTTAATCTCCAGAGCTTTGTAATTGGATTCGGCCAACAACTTGGCCAAACCTTGCCCCTTTATCATCTTGGTGGGCTTAATTTCCAGGTCAAATTCGAGGATCTTGGCTATCCATTTGCCCCTTCTCCCGTCTATGTCAGGCTGTATAAGGATGTCCTTCACAGAAGTTGAAGGGACATATGCAGTGATTTTTGAGTGCAAAACATAGATCCTGAAAGCTTTGAGGGCTTTCACCAATGCGTAGGCCTGCTTTTCCATGATCTCATATCTGAGTTCAACATCTCTCAATGCCTTGCTGAAGAAGGCAATGGGCTACTCTCTCCCTTGATCGTTTCTCTGCAATAGGACTGCTGCTATCAAGTCGTCAGAAGCAAATGAGAAAATCAGGAAATCGTTAGAATAGTTGGGACTGATTAGCACAGGCGCCTCAGTCAATGCTTTCTTTATCTGGGCAAAATATCCCCTGGATTCAGCAGTCCACTTTATCTCATGGCCCTTCTTGAGCATGGCTGTGATATGCTTTACTAGATCAGCGCAGTTTGAGACAAATCTCCTCAGAAAATTAATCTTTCCCAAAAATGCCTAAACTTCTTTTTTGGACCGGGGAAGTGACAGGGCCTGAATTGCTTCCACCCTGCCTGGGTCGATCCTTACTCCTGCTGACACTATGTGACCTAACAGCTTCCCCTCTTTCAAAGCAAACAATGATTTCTTGGGGTTTAAAGACAGACCATACCTCCGACTCTTCAGGAAAACTCTCCTTAAGTGGCAACAATGCTCTTTATCAGTCTTAGAGAAGACTGTGATGTCATCCATATATATCACTACAAACTGGTCTTTCTCCCCGATGAAGGCTATATCCATGGCTCGCTGAAACGTTGCTCCTGCATTCATCAGTCCAAAAGGCATTTTGGCATACATTAATGTGCCCCAAGGAGTGATGAAGGCTGTTTTTTCTCTCTTCTCAGGCATGACTGATATCTGATTATATCCGGAGAAGCCATCAATCATGGACATCCTGGACGCGCCAGTGACCTTCTGTAAAATGTGTTCCATGTTGGGCAGGGGATAGTTTTCCTTCCTCGAACTCCTGTTCAGGTTCCTGAAATCGACACAGAGTCTGATTTCTCCACTTTTCTTTCTCACCGGAACCAAATTGGCCACCCATTCAGAATATCTCAAGGGGACAATGATCTGGGCATCCAACAACTTCTTTACCTCTCTCTCCATGATAGGCATCAACATGGGATTTATCTGTCTCAGCTTCTACTTGAATGGCTTAGCTTCCTCTTTTAGTGGGATCTTGTGCTCGATGACTGATGTGTCATATGTTTTAAGGTCTTTGTAGGTCCATGAAAACACATCAGCAAACTCCTTCAGCAGCTTAGTATATTCGTCTCTCTGCTCCTTGGTCAAACTCCTTGACAGCTTGACAAACTTTGGCTCCTCAGGTGTTCCTATATTGCATTCATCTGTCTCATCATCATCACCTGAAACCTTACCCTTCACTGCCACGTCGTTCCTGTCAAATAATCTTTCTAGTGGGATCAGTCCTCTCAGAATGTGATTGCTCGGTAGCTGAATGATCTGGCGATCAACAATTCTATTTACAAATTCCCCAAGGTGATGGTCATCTTCCTCTTCAGGATCCTTATCTATGTGCATTGTGGAAAAGTCATCAATGGACTGGAGAAATTTCTCAATTTCTTGATCATCTTCAAACACCCTCCAATGTTTTACATTGTCTGGTATAGAAGGTCTATATTTTATTTCAACGTCAGACCCGACAGTGGGCGATGTGGGAACTTCCAGCACACTAGCTGTAAAAGCTAAACAGTCAGCTGAGGCATTTTCCTCCCTTGGAATGTAGGAAATGTTAAAATCCAGGAAGGAATTATCAACCAGGTCCCATACCTCGTTCCTGTAATTCCTAAGCCGAGGATGCTTAGTCTGATAAACATCTTTTACCTGTTGGACAATCAGTTCTGCATCTCCAAACACAGTCATCTCCTTGATTCCCATTTCTTTTGCAGCTCTTAATCCCAGAACCAGAGCTTCGTACTCTGCCACATTATTGGTGACCTCGAATTCCAACATGTATGACAGAGAGATGGTCTCATGACAAGGTGATATAAATATCACTCCAGCGCCTGCACCCATACTGGAGAAATCTCCATCAAAGAACATCTTCCAAATAGAGGAAGTTGATGGGGAGGTGTCCTGATTAAGGATGGGCTGCTTTCTGATCTGTAAGGAGGCTTCAGGATCGTGGGTGAGCTATAGTAAACTAGATCCTAAATCTGTGTCCAAGGCATAGATGGGATGATTGGTAGGGTTGGCCTCGTCACTGACAATGTAAGCTAGCTGGGCTTCCTTGTACAGTCTCCTATGTTCCCCTCCAAAGATAGGAATGGTGGAATATGTGAGATCCATCTGTAACGTCCCTCCAAGTCTCTTGATCCAGGATCTTGACAACAACATGCCAAACTTAGGGGGAACATCAGCTACCACGATATCCATGATCATACTTTTCATGGGTAGCTGAAACAGAGAGACTACTAGGTCCTTAATTACTCCCAAACACTGGACCCTTCTGGAGTCAAAAGAATAGAGGTCATGATAGGCTCGGGTGACTTCCAGTCCTAATTCTTCCATGACGTCTTTGGGCATGACGTTGTGGGAGGCCCCTGAATCCATAAGGCAATTATGAAACACTTTATCATGTATGTTCAGGGATGTGTAGAAGGGAGGAGTTGAATCATCTCTGTCTTCTACCATGGGACCTAAAACTACTGCAGGCCTTTCATCTTGTAGGTTTATGGAGTCTGTGAGAGGGTATGAGGCTTCGGACTTTAGCAGTTCAGAGAAGCATTTTTTGAATTCCCCATGTCTGATCAGCTCGGTGAGTGGCACAGGAATTCTGATTTTTTGAATCTCATGTTCGAAATTGAAAGAGGACGTAGGGTTTGAGATTTCTCTAATTTCAGGAACATGATTATGAACAATGGGAGAGAGAGGTTGAGCCTTCTTACCTCTGTCTTCTACTTCATTAGTAGGTTTCTCAGTTCTATTAGATGGCTCAGGAACATCAGGTGCTGCTGCTCTTTTGTGGGACCTCAAGTTGTACCTGCCTCGGCCACCGCTAGCTTTGTCTCCTTTGCTCAATTCGTTCAGCTGACCATCCATGAGAGACTCTTCATATGTTGATTGGGTCAGATGAGGGAAAGGGGGAGTGACTTCTACACTGTGGATTTCAGGCTCAGGCTCGTCTGCTTCCCCTTCTTCTTCATCAACTACAAGATTGTTCTGGAAGGGAGCTTGAACTCTTTGGTCGTCTCGGTCTCTCTCCTTTTCTCTGTGCATGGTTGGAGGAGCAAAGTTATTTGTTCTTCTAAAACCTCCTCTATTCTCAGTGGTCTGAGGGCCCCTATACGTTTGTTTCCTCTCTACCTTCAGCCTCTCCACCTCTTCTTTGAGGAGGTTCATAACTCGGGTCAACTCATTTACTTGAGAGTGAGGTAGTGAAGTGCCGGAGGTTGAGGCTTCCGGCTTGTCTTTTCTTCTGTATGTGTCGGCCTAGCTTCTCAGTCTGTCAGCTGCCAGTATGTTGGATTCCACCTCTACAGCTACATATTGCATCTGAGCCAAAGAGGTGGATCTTCTCTCTCTCAACACGAGATAGAAATCAGGGTCAAACGCGCCAGCATATGAAATTTGAGCAGAGGCCTCTGAGGGTTTAATTTCTGCAGGAATCTTGTTGTACATATTATTAAATCTTTTGGAGAAGTCTGAAACAGACTCTCCTTCCATCTTCCTCAGAGACCCAAACTCAGTCATGTAATACATATAATCTTTTTTGTCTCCCCACTGCCTCAGGAAAACATTATCCAAGGCTTCAATGCCAGCAATAGATCCAGGGGCCAGTCCCCTGAACCATTTCCTCACTTCCCCATCAAGGCTCTGGGAAAAAACTCTCATCCAAACATCTTCATTCTCAATATTCAAGTTGTCTACGTAGCTGTAAAAGGCAGCTAAGTGCTCTTCAACAGTTACATCTCCCTCACCACTGAACTTCGACATGTATTTCAAATAGTCTCCAGCAGGGAGAGGGTTCAGAGGTTGGGGTAGAATCAAAGGAGCATACCTGGCAGCAACTATGGAATCCATTCTGTTCGGAGGGGGATTAACACCCACCATAGGGATATTAGGAAGAGGAGAACTCAGAGGAGAAGGAGTATGAACGGGAGATGTGGGAACAGAGATTCTTGGAGGAGACAACGGAGAAAACAGAGAGAAAGCCAAGGGACCTGAATGTGCAGATGCTTCTCTCTGTGCAGTAGTAGCAACAAAAGGAGGGGTGGTGACACCTTCATAAGTCAGAGGTCTATGATAAAGAAAGGCCTCCAGGGAGGAAGGAGTGACAAGGATTTCTCCCTCTGATACCAGACCAAGAGGGGAAAACTCAGCAGGAACACTCCCGAAGTTTAGAGAACGTGGAACTTCGGAAAAAGGACAACTAGGAAGCTGCGAATAAGAAAATGGAGTTCTCACAGAAGGGGAGGGTGTATTACCTGTTTCATCGATGAAAACTTCTTTTGCAGCTCTCTCTCCCTTTCTATGCACTGCTTCCACGTCAGCTTCTGGTGTAGCTAAAGGCAAGTGTGGATTAGACCTCGTATGTCTGCCTCTCGAAGCCACAGTTGATAGCGCGGGTTCTCCTCAGCGGAGTCGTCACAATGGAGTCGCCAGCTGCACAGTAGCAATCTTCAAGTTCTGATATCTGATGCACCTTCAGAATCAGTTGATATTTGTCGTTGAATCCCGGGGAAAATATTCAACTTCGTCCCCAGCAGCGGCGCCAGAAATGTTGGCGACATAAGTCACTCTTGGATTGCTTGTAGGAGCAGAGCCCAATGCCCATCAGTTTAATGTCACGATTTGTTTTAAAGGGGTGATCAAATGGAGGAAAAATCGAGGAGATATCACTCTAACTCGGGGACTGAGTCTGGTACATATGGTGACAAAGGAGGTCTTGATCCAACTTCAGCCAGTGGGTTGATAAAAGGGTGAGCAGGTGGAAGACTTGATGAGAATGATGGACAAACAGCTTGGGCCGCAGGCTTATGGCTATTTGTAGAAGAAAGACACTGAGCAAGATCCTCTTGGATTCTGGGTCTCAAGAAACTGAGGAGGACTCGACTGGATCCTCCAATTCCGAGTCACTCAGCGCTGAAAAACTCACAAGAACTGGTTAGAAACTATTATAACTACTACAGTGATCCTACCAACATCATCCTATAACATATATAGCTCGACTGGATCCTCCAATTCCGAGCGATTCTAACACAGTGGGACAAAGATGTAAAAGAGACTGGCATTCATCGGGAAAGAAGTCTCAAGAGTGCATACATAACCAGAGTATCAGCGCTTCATTAAAGATTTACAACCGGGAGCTAAGCTCAACCATCGATAGATACAAAAATGGCGAAAATGCCTTCATATACTCAAACTAACAACAACGACAAAACCGAGACGTAGCATTGAAGGCTTTGCGTCTGCATGGCTTCTGACAACACGGAGCTGCAATCTTTGAATGATCGTGCAACTTATGGCAGACGAAATCAATCCCCTGACAGTTTATTCTTCGAATCGACGTGTCTTTAATTCACTGTAGGACTTCCCATTATGGCGGAGACGATGTCTAACCACCACCAACCACTTCAATAACTGCTTCTTGGGATTGAAGATGACCATGGCCAACTCAACATTTTGGGATATGGAAAAATTCTCGCGCTGCCACCTGGAATAACTGAAGGGATTGAAGGAAGGGTATGGAGGCCAACACGGGAAGTGAGGCTTAGCTATGGAATGACGGGTCCCCAATCGCAAGGACAAAGAAAAGAACGATGAGAGGTGAGAAAGGTGGCGAGGGGATGACATGAGTCATAAGGGATATACACAGAGACAGTGAGAGCATAGATGTGACAAGCCTAATGCAGAGAAAGGTTGTCATGGCGGGACAAGGATACATGGCGGGTAATAAGAGGGAAAGGCCATCTGGAAGTGTGAGAGAGGGGTGATCGATGACACATGGCAGCGAGGGAAAGGTGGACAGGAAGATGTCGTGACAAAAAATATGGCCCACATGGGCTAATGTCAGGGCAATTGAGAAGGTAGGGACTGCGCTTGAGCCATTGATCTGGGCTTCTTGATCGTGACCGTCGGAAAACTGCATCCACGATTCTGGACCCCCCCCCTCCTTAAAGCTAGAAAGGCGGGGGGGGGTCCGAAATTGCTTTCATCGCCGTTGATCCGGGCGCGCTAATCTGAGCCGTCGGAGAGGTGCGCCCCCGATTCCGGACGCCCCCCCCCCCTTTCTTAAAGGTCGAAAGGCAAGGGGGGTCCAGAATTTGCTGTGCGCCGTCGATCTAGGCGTGCAAAATCCAGCCATCCAAAAGTGACCCATGTTTAACGCAGATGCGCTTGCGCCCAAAACTTAGGATAAGTCGGTTTTGACCCACTCTTTCGCAATTTAACTCCCTAGCAAGAAATATCGCTAACAATACGTGAGAATGTAACTGAGTATACTTTTATCACTTTTTTGGACTCGTAAAGGTTATATGAAAAAGGAACCCCGTGGAGTTCCCTTTAATCTCTTTTCAGACTCTCTAAATATGAAAAGATTGCCGAGCGATCTTGTTCTTTTAAAGTTCATTAAAGTATTAGAAAGCGTGTCTGTTGAGCGATAGTTTATCCTTTTTTCGGTCTCATCAGACTACTTTACGAAAAATGACATTTTGGAGTTTTCTTTAAGTGTTTTTCAGAATCTCTAAACATGAAAAAACCCCGAGTTTTCTTTCTTTGGACTCGTAAAACAAACATCGAAAGGCCCATATGGGACCAAACCACTCCTTTCTAGGGTTCATTAAATATACTCTGAAGGACTCATCCGAAGGATGAGCTTAAATTACAAGCATATGTTATCCTCCTCAAGATTCTGTAAAAAATAAAAAGGTACTCGCCAGAAATGGTGGGGGAAAAATTTGGAAAAAAATGTATCTAAACCTGTATTCTATGGAAGAGTCAACTTTGAACATGACGCCCTTTCACTTTCCTTGTTTCTAGGTTGGAGAATCCACTTGTCTCCTGATCATACCCCTTTCTAAGATTACAAATTGGTCTATGGTCCTTGTTGTTGAGTCAGTGTTTCCAAGACAATTCTCGTGTAATCAATATGTTCAAAGAGAAGTTCAACACATAAATCCTTCTATTGCGTCAGTCTTTTATGCAGTCCTTAAGTCTTCTATTGCATCGACCATCCCTGAGTCATTCCTAAATCGTTTTTTACTTGATCTATTTCAAATCTTGTTACCCATTTCGTGTCATTGATGGGGGATGCATTAAGGCCCTCATGTGACGAGTCGTTTCCTATCGACTTCAACTCATTATCCAGGAATTAGACTTAGAAACTAATTGGTACCTTGGAACTTGCATGTCTCAATGGCAGGTTTCCTCGCTTTCGACAATGGGTTTTCATTATTGATCCCTGATCTGAAGATTTCATCAAGTGTTCAACTTCAACTCATTAATTCACATTCGTTGGATTGTACTAGAGTACCTTGGGAGTCATTGACATTAATGGTGATTTCCCTCACACTTGTCAATGGTTCTCATCATTGACCGATAATCAAGTGGTTTCTACCATGTTCGACTTCAACACCTACAATCACATGGTTAGATTCGTAGTATAGAGTGGCAGAGATGAAGACCTTGAATCTTTTCTAACAGATTCAGGTTGTGTTGGAGTATATTCAGATTGTATTGTTACATAGATCCACATTGTATGTCTCATGGCTATGTTCAAATTTGAGTCTTTAACACATAGATCCATAGTGTAGTTTTGGTGGCTATGTTCATATTTTAGTCATAATGGCATGGATCCATGGCATATGTCTGGTGGCCATGACTTGTCTTGCTTGACATGGATCTTTGCATGTCGACATTTATTCTTTGATTCATTTTTATTATGAGTATGGGAATCCCTAACTCAGTGATGATATATTAGTGTATTGTATTTCCTTGTTTGTTGGAAGGTTTCCGACTGACTATTCCTTGTTCCCTACACACACTCAACAAAGTATTTGATCTATCACTCTGTTCTAACTTCATACTTTGGGGGGCTCTCTGTTACACATTATTTTCGTCACCCTCATGATCGTTAATGATGTAAACCTATCCTTTGTCTTTAGAAGGATCAATAGCCTTAATTCATGAAGAAATAAGGGAGAAGAACTTTCCCTCGGAGAAGAAATTGTATTTTCCTTTGTAAAAACGCTATTAAGGAAGATTTTCGCAAACTTCTCTATACATAGGGTGTGGAAATGCCTGATTTTCGTAGGCTACACCATAGCTAGGCTGTGGAGTTTCTGCGGGTTTCTCTATATCTAGGGTGCGACAACCTTCGTACGTGGGAAAAATGAGCATTTTCTCGATGCTTCTAGAAGGATAAGATTGTATGGTGAGCTGGCCTCCGAACGGTTTGGATATTAATCACTTTCATGATTTAATGGGATCATCCTAACCTCCTCACCTTATTCTCTCCATCTTATTAAAGGAGAGGACCTCTCATGGAGAAAGTTAGTTTTTTTGGCTTGATATTTTTAGCTTGGTTAGAGTGGCTTTGAGATTTTCTTTGTCAAAATAGATTGTGAGTAGCTATCAGATCCATGGTCTTAGAATCCTTGGAGAAAGAAGTGTGTGGGAAGCGAGGAACTATTGGAAGGAACCTGACAACATCAAGGCATCTGGTTGTATCTTTCTTCGACATTTTTAATACATATATTCTTTTCTTTCCTATATGAATCTTATTTGTTCATATTCTATGATTCCTTGATCATGTACATAGTTTCATATCAAAGAATCTATTATTCGTGTCTTCATTGGCTTGTGTTTATTTGCAGATATTTCTCCATAAGCCTTGTGATGGAGCTTGGATTGCATTGACAAAGTTGAATCTTTGATATTTAAAAGGTATTTTCTAGATCCATTTATCATTTGATAATTGAATTCTAAGGAAAGAGCAGTGTACTGTCTTGTTTTGTTCTAGTTTCGTAGTGAATATAGGGGGGTTGATTTGTGTCTGCACTTAACAATTATCCTGATAACAGCCCCTGCTAGCAGAAGTAGAGGCCATTGTATCAATACTTATGTTAAAAACCATTGATGAAAGTATACTCTCATATGTCTCTCCAGCATGATCAAGTTGTGCAACACAAAATGTGAGCATAATGTCCATAACATCAATAGATTGTGATACATGTGGAGGAGGACGATCGGTGGATGGTGACACATGTGGAGGAGAAGAAGGATGATCAATGAATGGAAAAAAAATTGGAGGAGGAGTAGGAGGTGGATTGGTGGATGGTGAGACATGTTGACGAGAATAAGGAGGATCAATAGATAGAAAAGCATGTGGAGGAGAAGTAGGAGGAGGACTAGGTGGTGTAGATGATCTGGGTTATCTAGTGATAAGACAAATGGAGTGGAATCATGAGAAACAACTATCAACATCTCACTAAGGTTGAGGGAATAGAAAATATGATGAATCAACGATGTTATGTTGTGAGGAAAGGTCTCCCATATCATAGACAATAATGGTAAATGTAATTTATCTCAAATCGGTACTAGTACCATTCTATGCCTAACCATCCGACTAGATAGGAGATACACAACCTCTCTCTAGGATCTTTGAGCTAGCCTGCATGGAATGATGATTCTATGTACTATAGGCCACCCTTCTACCTCCTTCATCTCCTCATCCTATTGGGGAGTCTCATTCCCAATATATGTGCCAATATCTACAAAATAATAGATAACAATAATCAAATAATTGAAATAAAATGTTACAATAAATTACATCTGCATTAAATAAGATATTGAAATAAGCAAATGGATTTATAAAAACATTATGATAATGTCACCTCTCTCATATAGTGGCTCATCTGTTGAAAATACAAGGTTTTTAAATCCTCTCCAATGCATCTCTGCATACGGGTATTGTACAATATTGAGGATAAGATTGTCCTATCCAACAAAACATTCACATATATCCCTACCGATAGGAGTACAAAACGACTCCAACTGACCCCTCTTGGGAAACAACTACCCTCACATGTGCATACACACATCAATCATAGGCCTAGGAGAAAATAAAGGTATTGCTAGTTGAGTGGCATAAAACCTCTAAAAAAAATGTAAATAAATCTAACACTAATGGGAAGAACATATTCCCATAAAAAATTATGTGATAATGATCCGACATAAAAGAAAATTGTCTAAAAAAAATCTTTTTCCACCTAATCAATTGGGGCCTCTACACTAACCTATATGTATAATACATCAAAGGGAAACTAATGTGATTTCCATCAGAGGTGAAGTGTGACATTGCTGTGAGAATAAGGCACATGCACCTAACCTCCACTACGTTAAATGAATCCATTTTCATATGAACACCAACAACCTGGAACCTTGAAGAAGAAACAATGTCTAGAATGACACATATTTCCACATATGCCAATTGGATCTCCCATGCAACACCAAGCGATAGATTAGGGAACTGGGAAAATTATCCCCCATCCAAGATAACCCAGTGATAAAATAAACATCATCCTCCATGGGATGATACCACGGATAAGGATTGACCTTTAATATCTATCGATCATGATCCCTGTGATGGATTGATTGTTGTAGAAAATGAGAGTTCCCCATGAGGGATGTACTCTCCACATAAAACTTGAGGAGGCCAAGATTCCTTAAAAGGGAATGTGTTTGAAGTGTATTAGGGAAATGGTTCCTCTCGCTCCCCCTATCTCCATCCTCCTACTCACATAAAAATTTGTACATAATAATTGCTTAGATCAGAAAAATAACACCACCATTGTTTTCATGGTGTTGTTTTACCTAAAAATGTTTGTCTCCATGCCTCAATCCGAGTTAGACACTTTAAGGTCCCCAAGACACCCCAGCCTTGGTTTCCGTGCCACTGCTCCTACAATTAATGACTGAAAAATCTTGAAATTCATGCCAAAATATAGAAAAATGTTCCCAATTCCATACTGTATGGATGCGCTCAGCATGCCCCTTCTATTTTCTCTTGTGTGTTTTGAACTCTAGCGAGACCCCCCCTTTTATACAATTTCTGTAGGCGGTTAGCATTAATGAAGTTGTTGGCATGTTGGTTGGTGTAGATAAACTTAGGTGTTGGTTGGGCGGAGGTACCAAGGTAGAATCCCATGGGCCTCCCACTATTTGTAAAAAGGTTACAACAACTTTGGCATGCCCTACCAAATCTGGCGGGCGACCACTAAAATAGCGAAAAGGTGATAAATGGAGGTAGATATGGTGGAGAAGGCTATATTTGGTGGTTGGTTGTGTTAAGACCCCAAGGAGGATGTAATACTATATTCATATGGTGCAATAGCATGTGAACAAGAGTTTGGCTGAAGGCCTAGCCCCTTCCTTTGGCACCTTCGTTTAAAGTTTAAATTTAAATAATATTTAAACCATATTACAAACAAGAATCAAGGTATGGTGTAGTGGTTAGTGCAGACTTGTGGGGCCTTTGTCTACTTGGAGGTCATGAGTGCGACTCTTGGGGATTCTATTAAAATTTTACATATACCATCCATTGAAGGGGTTCCACGTGGAATCCCATGACCGAGCCACGTGGCACCATATAATTTGTTCATGAAAAATGCCACTTGTCACCGTATGATTCTCCCATGAAACTGACATGTGCCATCACTTAACTTGCCCACGTGTCTATCATTATTTCCATGCCATATTCCCAACTCAATTGTGCCATGTGTCACCCTTGCAGTGGTTCCACGTGTCATTTTGACTTTTGCCTTTTTGACCAAGTTTGACTGAACTTTGACCACTTATAACTTTTGATCCATAACTCCATTTGACAAGACATTTACGTTGTTAAAAATATTGTGATGCGCTCTTCGTGATTATGCCATTTTCACTGGGTTGCAAGAACTTTGAAGTTTTTCCCTTTTCTTCCTGTTGAAGCCATTCTAAGTGTTCTGACTTGCTTCTGTGTGTTTTGATTTGTCTTAACCTTTTCTGGATCCTTTCGGGATCAATGCACTAGGAACGGGGCATCTCACAAGATGCACTATTGTTGCATTTTTCTTTTGTTTTGTGCTAGGTAGTGTGGTTGGGTATATGTAATGCACTGGTTCTCCTTTATGCTTGGAGCACTAGTATGGATTTAGTGGTGTGATGATATGCATGACACTAACCATGGAACATTCTATTCAATGCACCAATATGCTAATTATTAAATGTTTGGCATAGTGTCATCACCAATATAATCTAGTCACCAATATAATCCATCATAGTGGCATCGCCAATATAATCCGGTCAGTGTCATCATCATGACATTGACCATGGAACATTCTATTCAATGCAACAATATAATTTGGTCACCAAGAAATGCGTTGTGACCAGAGATGTCAGATTGTTAGAGAAAAAATCATGAAATGAGCAAGAAAATGAGACATTTGATAGACAAAATGTATATTTTAACATTCTACAATTATTTACTATAAATAAATTATTAATAAAAAAACATAAAATATACAATGTAACACACACATTACATAGAGATTTTACCCTGAAAATCCAAACCAGGAAAACCAACAACCAATTTAGAGTCGCACCTCTAATATTCTATTCATTATTTTCTTCATTGTTTACAATACATTATACATATAGGATCCAATTCCATCTGAACCCCTAATCAATTGAAACAGATTAGTTAACAAATCTATTTCTTTAACCAAAATTAGGAAACCATTGGCAAAAACCATGTGCCAAAAAATTGTAAAAAACGAACGAAAAAAAAACCCAACAAAAACAGACCAATTTTTTTTTCTTGAGGGCTCTTGCCCCCAAATAACCTTTTCTCCCTTATCAGTGTATAGTACATGGGATAAATTTTTCAAATAATATAACACATAGCCAACATTCTCCCACTTATTTTTTTATTTTCATACAGGGGGTTACATGATTACATAGTCACCACTCTAACATAACAATGCCCATAGATCCTCTACACTAAGATAAATCCTCAGTGCTCATAGATTTTTTTAATGAATCTGCAACATCCTCCAAAGTGTCTATACCTTAATCAAAAACACCTTCTTGTCTTCAACCATGTCTCTCACAAAGTGATATTGAACATCAATATTATTTTTCTTTGAATGATAAGCCGAGTTATTTTCTAGGAAAATTGCACTATGACTATCATAATCTATCCTTACAACTTGTTGTACCAACCTAATACTTGTACACAATATCTATAACCATACTACTTCCTTTCTTGCATGATTGGCTTCCATGTATTCAACTTTTGTATTTGTGAGTGCCACTGCAGACTGTCCTTTTTTCATCCAATTGATTTCTCCCCCAAAATAGGTTAGACACATAACCACTTGTAGATATTATACAATCTAGATCTGCAACATATTTTTCATAAAAAAGAAATGTATCTCCAACACTCTATCCAATATTGATTTTCCTTGGTAACACAATTCATAACTAGCAGTTCCACGCAAATACATGAAAACCCTCTTTATTGTCTCCCAATGCTCCTTCCCTTGTTTTGACATATACCTTCTTAAAACACTCACTACATGTGCAATGACCAGTCTAGTATAGATCATTTCATACATCGACCAACTGCACTCACATATGGAACATGAGAAATGTCCTCTTCCTCTTCTTGTGTCTTGGGACACTGATCCATGGATAAATTTACACCTGCATGAATAAGAACCTCGACCATTTTACATTCCTACATATTAAACCTGTGCAATATTGTCTCAACATATTTCCTCTAATTTAAGTAGAGATTCTTGTTTTTCTAATCTCTTTTAATTTCCATGCCCAGAATGAAATTTGTAGCACCAATATCCTTCATGTTAAATTTAGAGAACAACTAAGTTTTCACATCTTGGATAATCTCTTCGTTGTTTCCTATCATAAACATATCATCCACATACAAGACCAAATAAATAATATGATCATAAACTAATTTGAAATACACACAATGATCTTCTTTTCTCCTCGTGAAGCCAAGTTCCAACATATAAGTAACAACTTTTTGATACCATATTCTTAGTGATTTCTTTAACCCATACATGGAATTTTTCATCTTGCATACCAACTCCTGCTTTCCCTTCATAGCAAATCCTTCTGGTTGTTTCATGTAGATTTATTCTTCCATATCCCCATGTAGGAATTTTGTCTTCACATCCATATGTTCTAATTCAAAATAAAAAATAGAAACAACAGATAAAATAAATCTAATATAAGTTTACTTGGAAACATGAGAAAAAATCTCACCAAAGTAAATTCCCTCAACCTAGGAATAACCTTTTTCTATGAACCGAGCTTTGTATTTCTCCACTTTGCCTTATGCATTCAACTTATTTTTAAAAACTCATTTTATTCCAATGGTATTTATTATTGTCGACAACTCCACTAAATCCCAAGCCTCATTCTTGTCCAAGGCTGCCATTTGTTCAACCATGGCCTCTTCCCATAGTTTTCCATCCTATGAATATAGTGCTTCCCTAACATTTCTAGGATCATCATCAGTAATAGATAATAAAAAAATTGAATAGAAATAAAGTGGAGTATTACTTTTTGGTTGTCTTATTTCACAAACCGATCTCCTCAATAGTGGAGTATGGGGATATTCTTCTAATTCTTATTATGTTGTAGAGTCTGATTCATAATCCTTCAACTCTAACTCTATTTTATCTAGTTCTTTCTTCCTTGGTATGAATTCCTATTTGACATAGTCTTTGATCTCCTTAAATACCACATCTTTGCTATACACTACCTTCTTATTTTATGGGTTCCAAATATTATAACCTTTAAAACCATCATTATACCCAACAAAGATACACTTTTCAACCCTTTTATCTAGATTACTCTTGTTTTCCTTCGGAATGTGAACATAAGACTCACAATCAAATACCCTGAGATGTGTGAGAGAGGGTTTCTTACCAGTCAATACCTCGTGTGAATTCTTTTCATCCAGTGTTGATGAGGGTGATCGATTGACAAGGTACCATGTAGCACCCATTTCCTCTGCTAAAAATTCATGTCCTAACCCGACACCGCTAAGAATGCACCTTGATTTTTCCATCAGTGTCATGTTCATCCTTTCTGCATATCCATTCTGTTGAGGTGCATATGTAGTAGTCTTCTTCCTTTCTATACCACACTTCTTATAGAATCCTTCGAATTTATTTCCATAGAATTGTCCATCATTATCCATCCTCAACACCTTAATTATTTTCTCTATTTGATTTTACAGAAGATGATTAAACTTTTTAAACCTATCAAAGACTTCAAATTTCTTCCTGAGCAAATATATCCAATAACTACTTGAGAATTCATCTATAAAAGAGACATAGTATGCAAATTTTCCTAGTGATGGAACTGACATAGGTCGAAACACATCACTGTGCACAAACTATAAAATTCCATCTTCCCTCATTGCACCAAAGGGGAATCTTACCCGATTTTGTTTCCCATATACGCAATGTTCATAGAATGAAAATCAACAAAGAAGTTAGACATACCTTTATCATGTAGTAGTTGAAATCCCTTCTCTTTGATATGCGCTAGTCTTTGATGCAACAACATAGTTTTTTCTCTAGAGACTGTAGGAGTTTTTTCTTCTTTATATCCAATATAAGGAACAATGGAACTATTACACCCCTCAATAATAGTGTGCCCTTCTAGCTTATAAAGAGTTCCAATATGGACTCCATTTAGAAACACCATTTCTCCTCAAATCATATTGTATTTTTCTTTTTCAAACACTGATTTTACCCATGCATCATCCATTTTTCTTACATATATCAAATTTCTTGCCAATCTTGGGATGTGTAGAACATGCGGGAGTGTTCTAACCCTTCCATCCATGAGCTTCAACATGACTTTTCATTGTCCTATGATATTCACTGTCAAGTCATCACCTAGGAAGACATCATCTCCATCATACCTTTAATACTCACAAAACCACTCCCTTTGAGGAGTCATATGAATGATACACCTAATTTAGCCATCCATGCCTCATGATATTCATGTGTTCTTGAAGAATCCAAGTACATGTCACCTCCTTCTTCCTTGGATTTTTTTTCTTCTGTAGAAGCAACATCTTCAGATACCTTTCCTCTCTCAACAATTTTTCATCTACATTTCTTCTTGTATTTCTCTTCTTTTCCACATCTCCAACATACCTTTAGAAAATTTCCCAAATATTTTGATCTTTCGTTAGATTTAGATATCTGGCTTGAGGACTTATATATATTTTTCTCCTAGGAGAATCCTCTTACAAATAATGCATCTATGATCTGTCCCTCCATTTTATTCTGCCTTATCTCTTCCAACAACAAGGATGATACCACATAATCAAAACATAAAATAGTTGTATTACTACCTATGGACACAACATGAATATCCCATGAGTCTAGTAAATAGAACAATAAACTAATACACTTGTCTTCATCAAAAATATTAATATCAACAGATAATAGATGACTTCCCACAGTATTGAAGGAATTTAGATGCTCTTTCACCGAGTCTTCATCTTTCATCCTCGTCTTATACAACTTCTTCCACAAGAACAATTTATTTACCAAGGGCTTATACTGATACAAAGTCCCCAACTTATCCCATAATTCTTTGGATGTAGTTTCCCTAACACATTTAGTAATACTAAATCTAAGAGACACAACTAGATTGTGCTCTTTAGGTTTCGACCCAAATTTTTTCAGTATTCCACTAATGTTCCTGTAGGTGTAGTGCCTAGATACACCATTATCCACTGATCTTTGTCTACCAACAGATCTTCCATCTTGAGCTTCCACAACTAAAAAAAATTCCCATTAAATTTATTTATCTCTATCTTCGAACAAATCACCATTTATTTTCCCCTAAAGAATCAATACCATGGATCTCCCACTATAAGAAGACTTATCACATACTCAGGCCAGACCCTTAGCCACAAAGTTGTTCCAATGAAGCCAATAATTTATCTTATACCAAATGTAGATTTTAACCTTGTACAGATATTTACCGCAAATAGATTCTAAATAAAAATAGAAAATATGCATTGCCACAAACACATTACATAGGGACTTTACCCTAGAAACCCAAACTAGGAAAACCAACAACCTGTTTAGAGTCGGACCTCTAATCTTCTATTCATTATTTTGTTTATTTCTTACAATACAATATACATATAGGATCTCGCAACATCCAAAACCCTAATCCATTGACTTGGATTAGACAAACCTAATTCCTTAACCAGAATTAGAAAACCATTGGAAAAAACCATGTATTGAAAAACCACCAAAAATGGATGCAAAAGACCATAAAAAAATGGACCATTTTTTTTTTTCTTGGGGCATCCATCCCCCAAACTCTCACAACCCTCCTAGATCAGGGGTGATAAGCACCCCTCCATACCTTGTTTTCTCCCCTATAAATGTACAATACATGGGATCAATTTTTCAAATAATATAACACATATCCAACACAAAATCCATTGAAACAGATTGTTGAATGAACATAAAATTCAGAACTACAAACACATCCACCAAGGCTACCAAGATTACAAGTACAAAGAAAACAAGAACATTTTGGAAATGGTTCTTCTTCCATCAATGAATTTCCCTCTTTAGTAGGAAATAAAAGAACAAGAAGCACAAGGGAAACTTATGAGAAGAACAATGACATTGAGTAGCAAGCTCATTTTGCATTACTATCCTATCAACCAATCTTCTTTGATGAATAAGTAAAAGAGAAACATTCATTAGAATACATGAATTAGGAAACCGAAGCCATATAAAGGAACGATTTGGGATCTTGTTATTCTGTCATCAGAAAAATCCATCATAGGTGTCAATTGAGTGTACAAAACAAAGCTAAAGGAAAAAGTAAAAAGTAAATATTGAGAAGCATAAGGAAAGGCTAGTTTCCAAACGGATCTCTCAAAAACTTGGCATAGACTATAGAGAAAGCTTGGTTCATGTAACAAGGTTAGAGACAATAAGGACCATTTTAGACATTACAACTCAAAACAAATGTAAAGTCTACTAGTTAGATGTAAATTCATTTGTTTTGAATGGCATATTGTAGGAGGAAGAGTATGTAGACAAGCCACCTAGTTTTGAAGTCAAGGGATAAGAGGATAAAGTGTATAAATTGAAGAAATCCTTGTATAGCTTGAAGAAATCTCTAAACACTTGGTACGGTTGAATTGAATCTTACCATATCAACAGTGGATTCAGTGGGAGCAGTAATGAGCCAACACTCTATACAAAATCGGAACAAGAAGGTAAAATACTCATATTTTCCCTTTATTTTGATGATATAATTTATACAGTTAATCTAATGTTAGAATAATTTAAATCTGCCATGAAAAATAGAGTTTGAGATGACTCATATTGAACTCATGAAATATTTTTTGGAAATTAAACTTGAGAAATCTGCCAACGGTATTTTTGTTTGTCGGGAAAAAGTGTGCTATAGACATTTTGAAAAGTTTTAGAAAAGATAAATACATGTGATCAAAAACTCATTGTTAGAACATGGATTAAACTGCAAATAAGAATGGATCTGAGAGAAGTAGTGGTGTTTAAAGAGACTATAGCACTGAAGCACAAACATGTTTAAAGAGATTATAGGATATGTCAATAATCTAATCAGATGATAGATCAATCACAAGGATCATCTATAAATAGGTATGAATCTAAGAGAAGTGGTTGTTTCTAATGACATTATAGCATTGAAGCACAATCACACTCCATGAGAGAAAGAGAATATATATGAATGATCTGATTAGATGATAGACCAATCACAAGGATCGTCTATAAATAGATTTTTTTCATGGACCAAATCAATAAACTCGAGTGTAGTTGGTTGCACCTATCCATGAAACATGGATATGGGATCCTTAAGTGGACATGGTCAACCACCATTTTAATTAGTCATCGACCCAAAGTCTTGGCTGACCCACTCAACCAGCAAGGTGAAATTTATGATGGAACCACATTTTCCAACACCCGCCCATGAACTCAACTTGGAGGGAAAAAAAATCAACAATGTTCCCCCCTAAATTTGTTCTGATGCAAAATTTGATCACAAGATGGTACAACAACACTTCTAAGGAAGTCTGATGACCATCAACATGGATTAAGGCCAAAAGAGAAGTCATCCATTGCGATATGGTTGAAAAATAATTGTACAAACACGGTCTTGGTCAGTTAGTGGACGAGAAAATAAGACAACACAAGTTGGTCAATCAGTTGACTAGACAAGAACACACCAATATAATCAAACTATTTTAACCCAACAATCTCTTCCAAGCTAGACTATCTTTGTATCAAGTACAATAAGTACAAGTACAACCCCCAACAACACAGTTGAACATGGTTTGGCCAGTTTCATCAAATCCAAGCACATCGGTCGAGTTTACACATCAACAACTTCAATTACTCCCCCACTTAAAGAAATGAGGGATCAAAGCATCATCAATATATCTTTATCAAAACACTATTCCATGGAAAATATCTAGTCAAAACGTAATAGACAAATACACAGTTGAAATCCTAGGTGACCAATATCCCAATCAAACTCGAGTCAAGTCTCAAGTCGGGTCGATCCTTTGGTCAACCACTGCAACGGTAATGAAGAGGATAATTATACGTTCATACAACTAACGATACATAATGATATGAACTCCTCCAACATTAGGTCAATCAAGTCAAATGCACACATGACCACTCATAAATCCAACCAGAGTCTATTCTGGTAGTCAATACTAGCCCACAGTTCTCTCTTTCACATCTCTTCTGCAAATATTTGAAAACATGATTTCCATTTCTTTGATTCTTATTCTTAGGAGGACATTAAAGAACATAGATATGTGTTGGTTCATCAAGAGATAAAGGCTTGGGTTCTAGTGTCATCATCAATAATATTCGTATCTTCTGGTGTGATAGGAACCACCATCTCATCAATCGCTTTAGTAAATTTCTCTGCTGGTAAGTCAACCTTAACTCCACCTACAATGAACAAAATCTCCCTTTTTGTAGAAAGGGAAGTTCTAGGAAAGGAGGAAACAACAACTTCATATCCAAGGCCCATTCTTGGAGAGTTCATCTCAAGCATAGTAGGAGCTTCAACAATTGATGTGCACAAATTCGGTTCTCGGTAAGGCTATGTATGCACATATAGAATCACACATCCAACTGTTGAAGAAAAGAAAACACCAATCGATGGAGAACCTTCAATCAGCGAAATTTATGTTTTGACCAACAACCCGACAAGAAGACTCGATGGCAGATTTGAGAGTGTCCAAGGTCAACCAATCATGTGAGGACGTCCATAGATCAGTTCGATCAAGCCACCAAATTCTCACTCGTAGGTCACCAAGTTTGATGGTCATTTGAACGAACTTCCGACCACTAGTCGAGGAAGAACCGAGCCAAGGATAAACAATAGTTACATGAACTAGTTGAACAATCAAAGGGTTGGTCTTGGAGTTGGTTACACGGATATGAGTGAAATTTACACATCAAGTCGAGAAAGAAAGAGGAGGTCAGGTTTACTCCAGTCGAGGGTTTCGACCACGCCAATATTCAAGTCGGCTTGACAATATCCTTTATGAGTCCATTCCACGAGTCGAGTCGGAGCTCATGCTAGTCGATTCAAAGGATCGACATGCCTTTACAGTAGTCGAGTTAGGTTTTCTCGAAAATTATTACATTGCCTCCTTAGTCGAACCTCCAATGGATGTTCTTCCACACTATTCTGATAAATTGTGAAGGACAGAGAAATGCAGAGAGAAAAGAATAGTATATTCCAATGTATGAAGAAGTACTAAACAGAACTGAAGAGATTCAGAAGTCATCCTAACAATAGGAAATAGCTGAGCTTATATATGCTCAAAGCA
>ML836764.1:22324-33190 GCA_009831015.1 Picea engelmannii | reverse complement strand
TATTTTAGTTTGATTTCTTTTATTTAGTTAGATTAGTTTATTTTAGTTTGTTTTATTAGTTTCTAGTTTCCTTAGTTTTGATTATTTAGCTCAGATCACCTTCTCTTTGGTTTCCTTACGAGACCTCAGAGCGGCCAACGGAGCCGTTAAACTCGTCAGGGTGGTCCATTCCAAACGACTTGGGTTATTTAGACAACCTCGGACCGGTTCCACTCTCCCAGTTGATGGACGGTCAATTTCACTCGTCAACAAGGTGGAAGATCATTGATGATGCGAAAAGCTCTTTTGACACCAAAGAAGGAGGTGGAGAGTTTAGTCCAAAGAAACAGATTTTTTCGGACTTCTTGCAAGACCAAAGACAGGGTATGCAAAGTCATTATGGACATTGGTAGCATGGATAATCTCATTTCAACAGAGATGGTAGAAAAACTGGAGCTGGAGACGATTGATAATTCAAGCCCATACAGAGTTTCACGGCTACACAAAGGACATCAGGTAATTGTCACTAAACAGTGTTTAGTTGAATTTAAGATAGGAGGATATAATGATAAGATATTATGTGATGTTATTCCTATGGATGTTTGTCATCTATTGTTGGGTAGACCATGGTAGTATGACAGGAATGTGATTCATGATGGGAGAATGAACACATACACCCTAGAGAAGAATGGCAGAACTCACATGTTGCTTCCAATCAAAGATAAGGATGTGAAACCTGAAGTAAGTAACACTGTACTTCTCATGAGTGGGAAGGAAATTCTTACAGAGGTTAAGAAGAAGGAGGAACTGCAATTCATTGTGGTCAGGAAGCCAAAGATTGTTTTAACCAGCACAAGGGTGGATGATTTACCAAAAGAAGTTCAGGAACTACTGCAAGAGTTCGTTGACATAGTAGTGGACAAACTACCTCGTTCATTGACATCGATCAGAAGTGTGAGCCATCACATTGATCTCATACTGGGAGCTAGTTTGCCAAACAAATCTGCATACAGATTGGCACTGCAGGAGAATGAAGAGGTCAAAAGAAAAGTCCAGGTATTGTTGGACAAAAGTTTGGTTAGGGAAAGATTGAGTCCATGTGTTGTTCCGACAGTACTCAGTCCGAAGAAAGATGGAGGTTGGAGGATGTGTACTGACTCAAGGGTGATCAACAAGATAACCATCAGGTATATATTTCCATTGCCAAGGATGGATGATCTGATGGATTGCTTGAGTGGAGAAAAATATTTTTCAAAGATTGATTTGAAAAGCGGTTATCACTAGATTCGCATGAGGGAAGGTGATGAATGGAAGACAACCTTCAAGACTAATGAGGGGTTGTATGAATGGCTTGTTGTTCCGTTTGGCTTAATGAACGTGCCAAGTAATTTCATGAGGTTGATGAATGAAGTCCTCAAGGATTTCATCGAAAAATTTGTTATTGTATATCTTGATGATATATTGATTTTCAGCAAAATAGAAGCTGAGCATCTGAAACATTTGGCTATAGTGAAGCAGAGTTTACAGTAGGAGAAGTTGCTGATAAACATGAATAAATCCTTTTTCATGAAGACATGGCTCATTTATTTGGGGTTTGTTATTTATGCAGATAAGTTGAGGATGGATCTAGATAAAGTGGAGGTAATCAAGAATTGGCCATCACCGAAAAATATCTTTGAAGTTCGAAGTTTTCACGGATTGGCTAGTTTCTACCAAAAATTCATTAGAAATTTCAGTGGAATTAGTTCACCGATGATGGACACAGTGAAGAAGAGACACAAATCTTTTCATTGGATAGAAGAGTCTGAGAAGAGTTTTAATCTATTGAAGAGGAAAATCACGGAACAACCAATTTTGGTGTTGCCTGATTTCCAAAAGACATTTCAAGTGAAATGCAATGCAAGTGGATTTGCAATAGGGGCAGTCTTGAGTCAAGAAGACAGGCCGATAGCATACTTCAGTGAAAAGATGAATGAAGCAAAAGTGAAATACTCCACTTATGACAAGGAATTCTATGTTATTATACATGCATTGAAGAAATGGAGACATTACTTGATCCCAAAGGAGTTTGTCTTATACAATGACAATCATGCACTGCAGTTTGTGACTCAACAGGAAAAGTTGAATCAAAGACATCTTAAGTGGGTTGAATATATGAAAATTTTCACGTTTGTGATTAAACATATTTCTGGTATTGCTAACAAAGTTGTTGATGCTTTGAGTAGGAAGTGTTTTCTATTGTAGGAGTTCAGGGTCAAAACGTTGGGTTTTGATGATCTCAGGGAGATGTATCAAGATGATCCAGATTTTAAAGAGGCGTACGAAGTAGATGAGAATCCAATTCTCATAGATAGAAGATAATGGGCAGAATACATGATCCAGGAAGGATTACTGTTTAAAGGTAATAAGCTTTGTATTGCAAAATGCTCCATGAGGGAGAATTTGTTGAAGGAGAAACACAGTGGTGGACTGGACGGACACTTTGGTCATGACAAGATGTTCACAAAGTTGAATGGGTCATATTTCTAGCTAGGAATGTGATAATACATCAAAATATTCGTGGACAGATGCAGAATTTGCCAGCATTCGAAAGGAAAGAGGCATAATGTAGGATTTTATCAACCATTGCCCATACCTGAGAAGCCGTGGGATGCAGTCAGCATGGACTTCATATTGGGGTTGCCAAGAACACAAATAGGGTTTGAATCAATCTTTGTGGTGGTGGATAGATTCTCCAAAATGGAACACTTCATTCCATGTCAGAAAACCAGTGACGCAACTCACATTGTGAATCTGCTTTTCAAAGAAGTCATCTGACTTCATGGCTTGCCAAGAAGCATAGTTTCGAATTGAGACACTAAGTTCGTAGGACACTTTTGGAGAACCTTATGGAAGAAGCTGAGAAAAAACTTGTCGTTTAGTTCAGCTTATCATCTTTAGACGGATGGACAAACAGAAGCGGTGAACAGTAGTCTGGGAGACTTACTAAGAAGCTTGGTGACATAACACCATAGCCAGTGGGACAACATATTACCACAGGCATAGTTTTCTTATAACGACTCAGTCAACAGAAGCACGAGACAAAGTCCATTTCAGATCATCTATGGAATACAACCGAGAGGAATTTCTGAGTTGAGAGGTTTAGAACAGACTGTGACTAGGAGTGCTAGTGCAGAAGATTTCGCAGAGGCGATGAAGGAAATTCACAACCAGGTGAAGGAATGATTGCAGAGTTCAAGTCAGGAATATAAGTGGAGAGAAGATCAACACAGAAGATAGCTTCAATTTGAAGTTGGCGATTTGATCCTCACACATTTGAGGAAGGAAAGGTTCCCGAGAGGAACATCTAATAAACTGAAAATGAAGAAAATCGGACCATGCAGGGTCTTGAAGAAATTTGGGGCGAATGCTTACGAGATTGAATTACCTGATGGGATCAGAATTTATTCGATATTCAATATCTTAGATTTTTATCTATATAAAGCTGAGGAAGTAGAAGTAGGAAATGAACAACTAGAGGTTCAGTGGCGAAAACAGATGCCAATTGCAGAAAACCTACAGATGGAGCGCATACTGGACAAAAGGGTTAGCAAGAAGACCAGGCGAAAGAAATACTTTGAGTATTTGGTCAAATGGAAGGACCATCCAGTTGAAGATTCCAGATGGGATAATGAAGAAGAGATCCAGAAGCATGGACAAACCGTGCACGAGCTCATGGAAAGGAGCCCATGAAAATTTTCAAGCAAGGGAGTATGATGCAGGAGCATCTCAAGCGAGCCAGCACGGAGATAAAAGACAGCTGGAAAAGCACCCAGCGCAAATTTTGAAAATGTCTTGAAATATTAATGAAGTCGTCAAGTGGAGGCACACTTGTATAATGTAAAAGGACCTTGAGCGATCCGCTCTCGTGCTTAGTAGGTAGAAGGCATTTATAGTAGTTAATGCAAGTAGATAGAATTTAACGTGTAGATTAGATAGTTTAGAATGAGAGAGGGAAATGGGATATAGACCCTCATTGTGTATTATAACATAGAATGGGATTATTTTAGTTGAGAGCATAGAGCATAGAAGAGAAGAAGCAGAGAGTTGTGTAGAATAATTCCATGTACAGGAGTTTTGGATTAATACAAAAAGGGTTTTGATTCAGACTCATGGTGTTCAAATATTCTCTGTGTATGTATTATTGAATGTGATGCTCATGAATGTTTTACTCTTTATATCACACAATTGTTGTTTATGCTATGTGTGTATGATTTCTTGTTAAATGTTTGAAATCTGAGAGAGAGAGAGAGAGTAAGGGAAATGAGTTTCAATTGTTTCTCTGTCTGAGTGAGTAAAATTCTTGCAAGGAGTGCAGTGGAGTTTGTCCGCAAGGAGTGCATTGACAGAAGTCAGATTTCATCTCTGAAAACTCAGGAGAGATAGCTTTTGTTCTCATTCCCTCAAAAGTGCAGCTAAGCACTGGAGTTGTGCAAGGAGTGCGCAGGACGAGTAAAGTCTCAAAGTTGTGAACCTGAGAAATTGTTGAAGGACTACTACTGCAGGGAGTGCGCAGAGAAGAAAAACTTTAATTCCTTGGAGTAATTGAGGAATTTTCCACAAGGAGTGTGTGCAGGAGTCTTCTTCAAGACTCAGAGTTGGAGAAATCTCAGGAGGGATAGAGTCTCCATAGTCGTCGAAGAAATCACAGGAAGGTTGTGCATAGGAGCATTGAGAAGGCATCGCAAATTTGTGTCGTAGGCGGTTAAGTACCGTGAGAAACACTTTGGTTAAAGGTTGCAAAAGTCCTTGAGAAGGAAGGAGAACAGACGGTTGAAATTCTCCATGGAGAATTTGCGAAGTCCCATGAGCCGTCATATTTTGCAGAATAGAAGGGGAGTTAGGGCGAGTATTTTCAAAGGGTTCTGTTAGTGACGGAAGTCACCCCTGGATTGCAACAGGAGCAGAGCCCGACGCCCATCAGTTTATGTCACAATTTTTTTAATGGGGTGATCAAATGGAGATTAACTCAAACGATGTGGTTCCAACTTTGAAACTAGGTCTAGCATGCATGGGTGAGTGAGGTCTTAGATAACTTCAGACAATGAGTTGCAGTAAGGGTGAGTAGGGGGAAGACTTGTATAAGAGAGGTGCGAAGGTCTGTTATAAACATAGGGTTCCTAATAGACTGTGGAAGAAGACATCTAAATGAAAGATCTTCTTACGTTCAGACGTAGAAAACTAGAAAAAACAATAATGCCACAATAAATCCTTTATCACAACATAATTTCCATAATTCGTGCGAATCAGTCGATCACGAAATCTCTGAGTATAAGATGAAAACTTAGACAGAAGAAGAAAGACTGTCTGAAATTAAACAAGAAATCTTACATACAGATGCATACCCAGAGCTAGGATATCTGTTAAAATTTTTACCATCGGGAGCTTCGCTCTACCATCGATACTTACAAAATACAAAGAGTGAGCTTATATACTCAGGAAAATTATCCCCACTGAGGCGTGCCTCAGTCACCCAAAACTGGGTGTCCCTTCAATCAAACTCGTACTGATATCTTTCTTTAAATGCCACCTTAACTATGCATGGCTCCTGTAAGGAGGGTAGCTGAGCTAATAAGTGTTCAGATAGCGTGGGTAGACTTCTTTGCCGATATGAAGACTTCAGCATGGCTCCTTTGAGAAAATCGATACACAGGACTTCCTCGGGCAGACGGATTGTTAGACCCTCCATTCCCCTTCCTTAATGACTGAAAGGAGGTTTCAACCACCCGCTCTTGTCATCATTTACTCCAGGCAAGAAACAGTATGAAGATCGGACTCGATGGCACTTGGAGACTGCGATGATCCTCTCTGTAACTGAACTCGGCGCTTCGTCCTTCTTTACGCAGCTCCTCTCTTTTTCCAAGTGATCACGGACTGTGACCATGTGCCTATTCTCATGGCGCTTTTCGATGTTTGCGAATATGAAGGGGTTGATCCTTGCTGATCGAAATCACGATGAGAAGTATGCCGAGACGGCTCAATATGGTGCCATGCATCCCTCAAATCTGATGGTTCTAAACTCATCCGATGCTACAGTGGGCCCCAAGTCCTGAATGCTCTCGCTACTTCGCATATCGGGATATTATGGAGTTGTTTTTTGCACGTTGGATTTGCGATGAGAGAGGCGGCGAGATGGCTCTACTTGCTGCCAGGTGTCCCCTCTGGACGGACGACTGAAAACACTTCGGCGATACTGTGGGCCTGAGTCCTGAATGCTTTCAGTACTTCACGTCTCGCGGCTGGGAGGAGGCTGGTCCTCATTCTTCAAAGTTGCGAAGGGCGAGGAGGCGATGGAGCCCGATCGTGCGCCACGTACTTCTATGGGATGGATGGATGAGATATTTTTTGGTGATATATAAGAGTTATCCATTGCGCTAATCCTGGCGCAACTCTGCTAACCGTGATTACCCGCCGATCGTTGCTCTTCTCTATACATGGATCCTGGCCGCTGATGACATAACTTCGCCCGCTCGCTTGATTGGAAGCCATAAAACGAGATTTTTCCATGCCGCACTCAGGCGCTTCTTGTCTAACTTGCATAACCGAATGGTCTCGAGCCCAAGACAAGAATTATCGCTAACATTAGGCTCCATGGGGGATAGAGTCATCCCTGCGATGCTCTAAGAACTCCTTCCGCAGCTTCAGTGCCTTGCTATTGGGCTATGGAGTCACCTATTAAGACGAAAACATGTAAAAAGAGAATACACAAAGTTCTAAAAGACAATATTTACAAACAGAGGAGCCGTCTAAGGCTCAAATAAAACATTTTTTCAAAAAATACCCATTCATTGGGCTGTTGAAAACCTCTTCGCCCTCCAGATCCTGCAACCCATATGTGTTGTTGGAGAAAATCTCAGAGATTTTAAAGGGGGCGATCCAGAGGGCGTCAAACTTGTTGTGTTTTCCTTTATCCTGTCTGGGTGCATCCCAGTTAAATACCAAGTCCCCGATCTCAAACTCCTTTTTACTGACCTTTCTGTCAAAATCCTGTTTTATCTTCTGTTGATGACTGTAAGTTGTGTCCCTCACTTGTTCTCTGATCTGCTGCGCTTCCACTATCTGATGAATTCTTCTGATCATATGATCTGGTTCTCCCTCGTAGTCTTGAAATAACTTCACCACAGGTAAGGCGAGCTGAGTAGGGAAAATCGCCTCTGCTCCATAGACTATTTGAAATGGCGAAGTGCCGAGAGACTTCTTCGTTGTGACACGATCGGCCCACAGAGCAAATTTCAACTTTGAATCCCAGGCTCTTTTTTTATCCTCTAACAATCTTTTGATGATCTTTATCAGGATTTTGTTAGAAGATTCCGCTAAACCATTGCCCTGGGGATAATAGGGGGTGGAGTGAATTAGCGAGATCTGGAACTGCTCATAGAACTTAATTAGAGGCTCATATTTGAAAGAAGCAGCATTATCGGTGACGATCCTGCTGGGATAGCCAAATCAGGCTATGATATCCTCCAGGAAGCTAATAATTACTTTGTGTGATGTGCTTCTGGTGGGGACAACTTCTATCCACTTGGTGAAATAATCTGTTGTAGTTAGGATCCATCTGTGTTGACCACTTGAGGGAGGATGAATTTCTCTGATGAAGTCCAACCCCCACTCCTGAAAAGGTGCCGAAGCTACTATGGGTTTTAATGGCAGCTATTCGAGCTATTTCTTTCTTGAGAAACTTTGGCATTTGATGCAAGCTCTGATCTCCCTGCAAACATCGAGGAATAAAGTGGGCCAGTAATACCCAACTTGGAGTATCTTGTGAGTTGTGGGGTTCCAGAAATGATGACCTCTGCAAAGGCCGCTATGAAAATCAAATGCAACCTTCTGGGCCTCCTGTGGGTCCAGGCATCTCAGAAATACCCCTAGAGGGTCTTTCCAGTATAAGGCTTGATCAATGAAGAAATACCTGACCGCCTTGAGCTTTAGAGCCCTTGCTTTGCTTTTTCCCATTCCATCGGGGGGCTTCAATTCTTGCAGAAAGTACAAGATATCCTTGTACCAGGAGCATGTTGCTAGAGACAAGGCATCCTGAAAATTCTTGTTGGATGACTTAGCTTGCTCATTGATGAAGCTAATCCCTAAGGCTTTTCAATTAGATTCAGCCAACAACTTGGCCAAACCCTGCCCCTTTATCAACTTGGTGGGCTTAATATCCAGATCAAATTCTAGGATCTTGGCAATCCACTTACCTCTTCTTCCGTCTATGCCAGGTTGTATAAGAATGTCTTTCACAGAAGTCGAAGGAACGTATGCAGTGATTTTCGAGTGCAAGACATAGACTCTGAAAGCTTTGAGAGATTTCACCAATGCATAGGCCTGTTTTTCCATGATCTCGTATCGGACTTCTGCATCTCTCAACGCCTTGCTGAAGAAGGCAATGGGTTTCTCTCGTCCTTCCTCATTTCTCTGTAACACGACCGCTGCTACTGTATCACAGGAAGCAAAAGAAAAAATCAGGAAATCTTTGGAATAATCAGGACTGATCAACACAAGCACCTCAGTCAATGCCTTCTTTATTTGAATAAAAGATTCCCTAGGTTCAACAGTCCACTTCACTTCATTTCCCTTCCTGAGCATGGCTATGATATGTTTCACCAATTCAGCAAAATGTGAGACGAATCTCCTCAGAAAATTTATCTTTCCCAAAAAGGCCTGAACTTCCTTCTTAGATCTGGGAAATGATAGGGTCTGAATTGCCTCTACCCTACTAGGATCAACTCTCACCCCCCCTGCTGATACTATATGGCCTAACAACTTCCCCTCCTTCATAGCAAACAAAGATTTCTTGGGATTTGAGGATAAGCCATACCTCTGACACTTCATGAAAACCTTTCTCAAATGGCAGTAGTGCTCCTTGTCTGACCTGGAGAAGACTGTGATGCCATCTAAATAGATCACTACAAACTGATCTTTCTCCCCAATGAGGGCTATATCCATAGCTCGCTGAAATGTCGCCCCTGCATTCATCAACCCAAAAGGCATTTTGGCATACATGAATGTGCCCCAAGGAGTGGTGAAGGCTATTTTTTCTCTGTCCTCAGGCATGACTGATATCTGATTGTAACCAGAGAAACCATCAATCATGGATATTCTAGATGCACCGGTGACCTTCTGCAATATGTGTTCCATGTTGGGCAGGGGATAATTGTCTTTTCTTGAGCTTCTGTTGAAGTTCTTGAAATCAACACAGAGTCTGATTTCCCCACTTTTCTTTCTTACTGGAACCAAATTGGCCACCCACTCAGAATACCTCAATGGGACAATGATTCAGGCATCTAACAATTTCTTCACTTCTTTCTCCATGACAGGTAGCAACATGGGATTTATCTGTCTCAGCTTCTACCTGAATGGTTTAGCTTCTTCTTTCAGCAGGATTTTGTGCTCAATGACAGATGTGTCGTAAGTTTTGAGGTATTCATATGCCCATGCGAACACATCAACGAATTCCTTTAATAACCTAGCATATTCCACCCTCTGTTCATTGGTCAGCCTGCTTGATAATTTGACAAATTTAGGCTCATCTTGCGTACCAATGTTACATTCGGCTATATTAACATCTTTACTTGAAACACCATGCTTTATTGCCACATCATTCTTGTCAAACAACCTTTCTAAAGGGATGAGTCCCCTCGGAATGTGATTGCTAGGCAGTTGGATAATCTGGTGATTAACAATTTTATTCAAGAATACCTCAGAGGAGGGGTCGCCTTCTAGATCAGGATCCTGATCAATGTGCAATGCAGAAAACTCATCGATGGACTGAATTTTTTTTTTGATTTCGAGATCGTCCTCGAATACCTTCCAATGCTTTATGTTGTCCAGGATGGATGGCCTGTATCTTACCTCGACTTCACCATTAATATTTGGTGGCAGGGGGATCCTGAACAAACTGGCTGAGACTGCTAGGGAGTCGGCTGCAGTATTCTCTTCCCTTGGGATGAAAACAATGTTGAAAGAAGAGAAGAAATTATCGATCAAGTCCCATACCTCATTTCTGTAGCTTCTAAGCCGAGGATGCTTGGCCTGATAGACATTTTTTACCTGTTGGATGATCAATTCTGCGTCTCCAAACACAACCATCTCTCTTATTCCCATTTCTTTTGCATCCCTCATACCCATAACAAGAGCTTCATATTCTGCCACATTGTTGGTGATTTCGAATTCCATCTTGTATGACAGAGACATGGTCTCTTGACAGGGCGATATGAAAACCACTCCGGTGCCTGCACCTATACTGGAGGAAGCTCCATCAAATAACATCTTCCAAACATGGGTGGTTGGAGAAGGTATCTCTTGATCAAGGATGAGCTATTTTTTGATCTGCAAAGGGGCCTCAGGAGTTTCAGTGACCTGTAACAAACTAGACCCTAAATCAGTGTCAAGTGAAAAGATGGGGTGATTAGTGGGGTCTGCTTCATCACTGACAATGTAGGCAAGCTGGGCTTCTCTGTACAACCTCCTGTGTTCCCCTCCAAAAACTGGAATAGTGGCATATGTGAGATCCATATGTAACGTTCCTCCAAGTCTCTTAATCCAAGACCTTGACAACAACATGCCAAACTTGGGAGGAACATCAGCTACCACAATGTCCATAACCACACTCTTCATGGGCAGCTGAAACAAAGAAACCACCATGTCCTTGATGACTCCCAGACATTGCACCCTCCTCGAATCAAAAGAGTACAAGTCATTATATGTCTTTGTCACTTCTAGTCCCAGTTCTTCCATGACTATCTTGGGCATAAGGTTATGGGAAGCTCCTGAATCCATGAGGCAATTATGCAACACTTTGTCATGTATGTTCAGGGAGGTGTAGAAGGGAGGGGATGAATCATCTATGTCTTC
>ML836764.1:0-21459 GCA_009831015.1 Picea engelmannii | reverse complement strand
CAACGACCCAAACTCCGTCATGTAATACATGAAATCCTTTTTATCTCCCCATTGTCTCAAAAAGGCATTGTCTAGTGCTTCGATCCCATCAATAGATCCAGGAGGCAGGGCCTTGAACCATTTTCTAGCCTCTCCTTGGAGACCGTGGACAAAAATTCTCTTCCATACATCTGCATGCATGATGACATTGTCATCTATGAAACTGTAAAAGTCTTCTAGTGCTCATCTGCAGTTACGTCCCCCTCACCCGTGAATTTGGGTAGTTGCTTGAGGTAACCATCTGTCGGGAGGGCATTGAGGGGCTGAGGTAACACAAGGGGAGCATACCTAGCAGCTATAATAGCTTCCATTTTGGTCATAGGGGGGTTAGCACCAGCCATAGGAATATTAGGCGGCGGAGAACTTAGAGGAGAAGGAGTTCATGAAGGGGTTGTGGGAAATGAGTCTTGAAGTGGAGTGGGAAACAAGAGTGGGTTTAAGGAGAAAGCTAATGAGCTCAAGTCAGCAGGTGCTCCTCCTTGTGCAGGAGTGGGGAAATCTTTTGTGGTCGTGGGTCTATGCCAAGGTACAACGTCAGAGGAGAGGGGAATGACATGGATTTCTCCCTCCAATCCCAGACCGAGAGGGGAAAACTCAACAGGAACACTCCCAAAATTCAGGAAACGGGAAACTTGTGAAGGAGGTCTACTAAGAAACCGAGGAGAAAATGGGGTTCTTACAGAAGGAGATGGCAGATTACCTGTTTCGGTGGTGGAAGCTTCTTCTTCAGGGGCCTTCCCTTTTATGAGAACCACCTCTGGATCGGTTTCAGGTGTAGCTAGGGGCAGCTCTAGATGAGACCGCATGTGTCTGCCTCTGAAAGCCACAATTAATAGAATAGGTTCTCCCCAATGGATTCGTCACAATGGATTCGCGAGGTGCACAGTAGAAATCTTGATAATTCTGATATCTGATGCACCTTCAGAATCAGTTAATCGTTGTCGTTCAATCCCGGGGAAAATATTCAACTTCATTCCCCGGCAGCGGTGCCAGAAATGTTAGCAATGGAAGTCACCCCTGGATTGCAGCAGGAGAAGAGCCCAACGCCCATCATTTTATGTCATGATTTGTTTAATGGGGTGATCAAATGGAGATTAACTCAAACGATGTGGTTCCAACTTTGAAACTAGGCCGAGCATGCATGGATGAGTGAGGTATTAGATAACTTCAGACAGTGAGTTGCAGTAAGGGTGAGTAGGGGGAAGACTTGTATCAGAGAGGTGCGAAGGTCTGTTATAAACATCGGGTTCCTAATAGACCGTGGAAGAAGGCATCTAAACGCAAGATCTTCTTACGTTCAGACACATAAAACCAGAGAAAACAATAATGCCACAATAAATCCTTTATCACAACATAATTTCCATAATTCGTGCGAATCAGTCGATCACGAACTCTCTTAGTATAAGATGAAAACTTAGACAGAAGAAGAAAGACTGTCTGAAATTAAACAATAAATATTACATACAGATGCATACCCAGAGCTAGGATATCTGTTAAAACTTTTACCATCGGGAGCTTCGCTCTACCATCGATACTTACAAAATACAAGAGTGAGCTTATATACTCAGGAAAATTCTCCCCACTGAGGTGTGCCTCAGTCACCCAAAACTGGGTGTCCCTTCAATCAAACTCATACTAATATCTTTCTTTAAATGCCACCTTAACTATGCATGGCTCCTGTAAGGAGGGTAGCTGAGCTAATAAGTGTTCAGATAGCGTGTGTAGACTTCTCTGTCGAGCTGAAGACTTCGGCATGGATCCTTTGAGAAAATTGATACACATGACTTCCTCGGGCAGATCGATTGCCATACCCTCCATTCCCCTTACTTAATGACTGAAAGGAGGTTTCAACCATCCGCTCTTGTCTTCATTTACTCCAGGTGAGAAATAGTATGAAGATCGGACCCGATGGTGCTTGGAGACCGCGACGATCCTCTCTGTTACTGAACTCGGCGCTTCGGCCTTCTTTACGCAAATCCTATCTTTTTCCAAGTGACCACAGACTGTGACCACGTGCCTATTCTCATGGTGCTTTTCGACGTTTGCGAATATGAAGGGGTTGATCCTTGCTGATCGAAATCACGATGAGAGATATGCCAAGACGACTCAATCTGGTGCCATGCGTCCCTCAAATCTGACAGTTCTAAACTCATCCGACGCTGCAGTGGGCCCCAGGTCCTGAATGCTCTCGCTACTTCGCGTATCGCGATATGATGGAGTTGTTTTTTGCATGTTGGAGTTGCGATGAGCGAGGCGCCAAGATGGCTCTACTTACTACCAGGTGTCCCCTCTGGACGGACGGCTGAAAACACTTTGGTGATACTATGGGCCCGAGTCCTGAATGCTTTCAACGCTTCGTGTCTCGCGGCTGGGAGGAGGTTGGTCCTCATTCTTCAAAGTTGCAAAGGGCTAGGAGGCGATGGAGCCCGATCGTGTGCCACGTACTTCTCTGGGATGGACGACTGAGATCTTTTTTGGTGATATATAAGCGTTATCCATTGCGCTAATCCTGGCGCAACTCTACTAACCGCGATTACCCGCCTATCGTTGATCTACTCTATACATGGATCCTGGCCGTTGATGACATAACTTCGCCCACTCGGTTGATTGGAAGCCGTAAAACAACATTTTTCCATGCTGCGCTCGGGCGCTTCTCGTGTAACTTGCAGACCCGAATGCCCTCGAGCCCAAGACAAGAATTATCGCTAACAGGTTCAATCTTGGGAGAGACAGAGCCGTATATTCAAGCCAACAAGGGCCGTTATATTTTCCTAAGGATTTCCATTTCGGGGTTTCGTGGATTGAAGTCACGAAATATTTGCATTAAGACCTGTGAAGTGCGAAGTCCCAAAAAGGCGAAAAGTCTAGTTGTGGGACCAACACCAGAAATCGTGTCGAGAGTTGACATTTTGGGATTTTGGGAAATAGAAAGTCGAGATTTCAGAGGTCGTAGAGCAGAGTTGCATGACATCGCAACTCATGAAATCACCAAAGTCGAATAACCGAAATTGACATCGGTATTCAGTAATTCGGGGTTTGCATCGACAAGAGATTTTTGTATCTAGAGTCTCAAACTTCCGATACACAAAAAATGCGCTGACCGTTGGGTCAAGCGGGGAATCACAGTCGTTGATTTCTTTTGGTGATCGAACCTCGGAGTTCGAAAATTCGGGTCTCGAAGGTTTGCGGGATAAGACACTTGATTACGGATTCATGAAATCGTGAAATCCGATCTCCCGAAGTGTAAAGGGGGAATTCCTCAAGGTTACTTGTGGGTGCAAATTTCCCGAAAGGGAAATAGAAGAGCCAAGTGTTGAGATCTCTTTGGACCAGTGGAAGAGGAAATATCCTGTGTGTGTGGACTTCCAACCTGCGGGTTGGGAGGGCTACGTCAATTCCTCTAAAGTTTTAATGTAGTGAGGATTTTATTCTGGTCTTTCCAATATATCCTAGTTTGGATTGTAGTATTCTATGTTCTTAGTGTAGTTATAGAGAAAAAATATGTTATGGAATTTAGAGTAACCCTAAGGAGACATGAGGAATACATATTCTAAGAGAAGCTCCATGTTCTTAGTTAGAGCCAAAGTACATAAGAATAAAAACCATTATGTCTTTGAGCATGAATTCATCATGAATCGTTGGTTCAACAAAAGTAGAGGATTGACATTTTGGAAGATGAAATCTAGTATTTTGCAAAACTTTGCACTAAATATCTACAAGGAATTTCTCTCCTTAGCCTTAAACAAGAAGACACTGGTCAACTTTTCTCAGGCTAAATTCATGCAATAAGAGATGGTCCACCAGCTAAAATAATTAATGGATATGAAGTAGAAACAATCTCCCCTCTTAGATTAATTTATGAAGAAACAATGTCTTCTATTAATTTTTATTCTTTTTAAATTCATTTGTATCTTAGGTGGTTTTGTCGAAAAATATATTTGCAAGAAATAATGAAATGTTTATTTTATGGTCTATTGTAAACTTCAATGTGTAGCATCAGATAGATGTTTAGTATTGGTTGTTGAAACTATACAACACTTTTTTATATATATAATTGTTCTATCTTGGTTACAACCTTTTAGTATAATATAATACTTTCCTATTTCGGTTTATTTTTAAAAAAATGTCTTATTCAATGCATCACCAACGAATTCATTGATGCTTGGATTAGAAATAAGATTGGTTGGGTCAAATTCTAAAGGAGGGTAGACATGGGCTATGGTTTTCAATCTAATAGAAATCTTGACCAACGATGACATGACATAAAAATAATTCTTTCATGGGCCTTTAAACAACATGAACAAATACAAATTTTATGACCATAATATTCAATGGAGTCTTCCAAAATAAAATTACAATAATGTTTTCATCAACACACATTCACTAATATATCATAGATTTTAAGACAACGTGAGAATATGTATTCAAACCAATATATGCATCTACAAATAAATATTCAATCATTGTTTTTGCAATCTAATCTTATTCAATGCATGGCCAAAAGGATTATCATCCATGATTGAACTAGAAACAACATTTATTGGGTGAACTTTGGAGGGTATATTAAGGCTATCACAATAAAACCAATATAAATATCAGTCAATAATAACATAATCTATTTCAATATGTCACCAAATGATTTTTCATATATGGGTTACGAAGAAGCTTGATTACATCAAACACTAAAGGAGGGTAGACTTAAGCTATACAAATTAAAGCAATATAATTCTCAACCAACAATGACAAGACATAAAAAGTAATTCTTTCACAAACCTTTAGATAAAATGAACAACTAGGAAAATGTTATAACTATAAGATGCAATTGCCACTTCCAAAATCAAATTACAGTAGTTTTTTCAACGATTCATATTCACAAACATGTATCAGACTAAATTAAAATGGGACTAAATGAAAATCATATCACTATATGGGATGGGTCATGGATTCAATTCCTAGGCACTCTAATCTTCAACAAATTTGATATGCTTCCCTACCAAATGACTACCAAAAACACAAATAATAAGAATACCATGGAACGCTAACACAAAAAACACTAAACCAATACCAAGCCACTACGACGAACATCAAGAAGAAGACTTGAAAGACCAAAATACACTAGGACACCAAAAACACAAATCCATGACAAAAGGCCAAACCCCACTAGACCAGCGACAAGAATACAATGGAATCCTAACAACAACATTACCACACAAACGTATGCACACTCAATCCACAAAGCTAAGATCAGACCAAATTTGAGACTAGCTTGAGACCACACAAAGTGACTTGACGGAGAAAGGCCAAATCCCCGTAGAACACCCATGAAACTCAATGCCACCACAATCCCTAACCATTTTCACAGTGCTTATGCCACCAAACCACTATTGAACGCATCCAAAACAAGATTCAAATTTCCAAACCCCATAATAACACTAGGAACTTTAGGGTGAGCGCACGAAGCTGGTGGATGATAAAGTGGAAATGAGGTGAGAAGAAATGTGCACCCACATGAATGCTTATTCTTTTCTAGTGTAATACCCCTAGGCCGAACCCCAACTGTAAATATAAATACAAATGTAATTAATTTGGTGATATGTTTGATATCATTTTTTCATGCACCTTCCATGGTATAGTGCGCACAATGAAGCCATGATAGATGGAGTGATATTAGTTGATTAAAATTCTCAATTAGTGAATTGAGTTTGGGAAAAAATTGTTACAGGAATGTCAACCAAGAACGATTTGTTGTTGCAGAGATTGAATTGATGTTATCAGAGTGAAATTGAACAAATTTCGTAGTTGCAGAATATCTATGGTGAAAATTGGAAAATTTTTGGTAGAAACTCAATTTCTGCAGTGAAAATCACAAGGAATCGATGTGCAAAAAAATGAATGTGCGCAGGTGTGCACACTAAAAATGCGTGATGCATAATAAAAATCTTGTAATGTGTGGAAAATAAGGTTGCGTGGTTGTGCACACTAAAATTTGGTGCTGTGGAGTACATGTTGGGATGCGTAGAAAAATACTTGTGCACAGGTGTGCACACTTAAATTTCGCGTTGCGTGGTGTAGAGTGGTAATGCACGAAAAATAATGGTGTGCGGGTGTGCGCACTTAAATTTGGCGCTACGTGAAGATGAACTACTAAAGCGTGGAAAAATAATAGTGCATAGATGTGTGCACTAAATGTATCACTGCGCGGTGCGGATTGGGTGTTTGTATGCATAATATTGGCACACATGGTGTGAACACACATAATATTGGTGCATGTGGTGTGCATAGTATTGGTAGAGAACAGATGAATTTTGTTAGTGTGCACGCAATGTTGGTATGCAATGCATGCATGATGGCTATTCTTGTCGCACGACGATTTAATTAATGTTGCATGCAGAGTACTAGTGTGCAGTGGGAGCGTACTAAATTGTTTCATGGTGCGGTGCATAGACTGCAATGCGCACAAAATATTAGCATGCAACACAAAAATTGTGTGCAACAAGTATTAGTGCATGAACTAAAATTGTGTGCGTTATATATTGATGCGCGAAACAAAAGTAGTTTGCACCAGATATTGGGACAACAAATAAGTGATTCACATTGGTTATAGGTGCGTGAAGCATGCACTACCTTATGATGTTATTGCACATGCTAAATTTGGGTGTAAATTTTCAAATTTATGCATGCAAATTCATTTGGATGGTATACAACAACAGAAAACCAGTGAATTTTCATGAAATTTTATATTGTTTGAAGGTCATCTTTTTGCAGTGCATTTTTAAGGCCCTAAACAATGTTTTTAGCTACTCAAAAACCACAAGAACAAACTATACCAAGGTACACATTGTATTTGAAACTCAAATGAAATATACTGGAGAGAGATTTATAATGGTGTAAATCATTCATCAAACAAATCTTTTATGAGGAAGTTACAGGGAAAACAATGGAGGGTAAATTTTAAGACCCAACTAACTTCGAAGGGCCATAAATTTTTGATCCAGAATCAGATTGAGGCACAAGAGAAGTCTATGGAAATGCATTGAACCATAGAAAACATTCCTAGAGATTAATTAAAATTATGGGCACGTTAAAAATGTTTAATATGGCATAGAAGGTACTTGTAGAATTCCAAACCAAAAGCACTAATTGGCCTAGAATTTCAGCAGACTATAACTAGCAGCCCATACCCTAGAAAGAGGTGAAACTTGGACATAATGTAAAAAATATGTATATGAAGAAACCCAATTGAGATCCTAATAAAAATCCAACGGAGTAGGTGAAAAAATTCATAATTACAATGCAAATTTGCACCAAGTTGAAGTGTGAACATAACAATTATTGGACAATTTTCAAATAACCATAACTTTATGCTCAAGAATCATAATTGTGCATGGAAGCAGATGTTGGAAAGGTATTATACAATATGATATATTTATTCACCCAAAATAAATAATTCTAATGCATTATTGAAGAAAAACTATACATAATTGCTTGAATATGTTAAATTATTTAGCCTAAAAAGTTTTGTTGGTTGCACATTTTGTAGAGTTAACAGTTGTTAGATCAGATTAGGATCAACACATAGTGCAGAGAGATGGAAGATAAACATGGGGATTACAGTCAAGAAGATGAGATGAGAGGGATGGATTTCCATATGGGAATTGAAGGAACAAAATCAAATGGTCATGGAGAAGGAGAGGAAGAAAACATGAATATGGTAGAGACCATTAAAAAATTGCAAAAGGATGTCCAAATCTATAAATATGGTAATGAAATGCTTATGAAATCCAAGGATCAAGAGGAGGAATTCAACATGAAGTTAATGCATAACTTCAACATAATATAAAATAAATTGGATAAGGAGAGTGTCTCAAGAAAATCAGGAAGTCATGGGTCTCCTGATGAGAAAAAAAGAACAAGAAGTGTTAGCAGACATCACCATCACTCCTAGAGAAATTCCAATAGGATATCAAACAAAAACTCAAGTACATCCCCTATTAGGAAGTATAATAGGTATGGGGTGGATGAGCTACGAGGAGAAATGAACAAACTCAAACCTCCTACATTTGATGGTGAGCACAAGAAGGATGCAGATGCAGAGACATGGTTCCTAGGAATGAGAAAATATTTTCAATTGCATAATTACTCTTCACACGCAGAAGGAAGAATTTCAATCTGTAAAATCAAGGGAAAGACATCCATGTGGTGGGACCAACTTGTGCAGTTGAAACAAATTAAAGAGAAAAATGTTACTTGGAAGGATTTCAAGAAGTATTTCGAAAATAAATACTTGACTAAGAGATACTATGTCAAGAAAATGAAAGAGTTCTTTGAACTCAAACGTGTAAGTATGACAATAGATGAATATGAAAGAAGCTTTTTAGAACTGCTGAAGTATGTTTCTTTCATCAAGGATGAGATAGTTAAGGTTCAAAGGTATTTGAGTGGATTTCCATCATTCATCAATGACAAAATACAATATTATGATCCCAAAACATTGGACGAGACTATAAGGTGAGATAAATGCCTATATGATCAGCAAAAAGAAAGGCCAACTTTCCAAAAATATTGGGAAGACAAGAAGAAATTCAAGATGGATCAGAGGAAGAAGGTAACTAATACCATTCTTCATAAATAGTCCTCATAGACATCCAACTTACATAGAATCAATAACAATTGAGATGGGGGAGAAAAGGCCAAGGCAACTAGCTATTCAATGTTGAGGTTATAAAGGAGATCATATGTTTAGAGATTGTCGTAACAGAGGTGAAAAAGTGAGAAATTTTCAAAATGTAGAACAACCTAAAACAGTGGAGGACATGGGCAGAAATGTGCCAAGTATCTACACAACCCTGGACAACAAACAAGCAGAGTTTTAGTCACACATGATTGAAGTCGAAAGTATGATCAACAACCAAACCATGGCTATTTTAATTGATTCAGGAGACGATCATAGTTATATATATCCTAATATGGTGGAAAGTTTTCATTTTACAAGAAGCAAGCAGGAAAAATCTTGGTTGGTGCAGCTCGCTACCAGAGCCAAAAGAAAATTTAATGAGATGGTTAAGTCATTTCCTATGGAAATTAATGGACTCAACACTAGGTCATATTTGAAAATATTTCCTTTAGGTTCCTATGACTTTCTAATTGGGATGGATTGGTTGGACCAACATCGTGCTATCTTAGACTGTCATAACAAGGAATTTAATTACTTGGATGAGGGAGGGGACCTAAGGACAGTACGAGAAATTACCAGGGCAGTAACTGTCAGAGAAATTTCAGCATTGCAACTGAAGAAATGTTATAGAAAATGATGTCAAATATTTGTAGCTCATATGGAAGAAACACCTAAATATAGAGTCTTGAATATTGAATATTATGCAGTCTTAAAAGAGTTTGAAGAGGTATTTAAAGAAATACCAGGATTACCCCCTAAAAGAGAAATTGATTTCTCCATCAATCTGATGCTAGGAGAAGCTCAAGTATCCAATACTCTCTATAGGATGAGTACACCAGAATTGAAGGAATTGTAAATGAAAATTGAAGAGCTCTTCAAGAAGGGGTATAAACACCCAAGTGTGTCACCTTGGGGTTCCCCAATTTTATTTGTGGAGAATAATGATGGAACATTGAGAATTTTCATTGACTTCAAAGAGTTGAACAAGGTCACTGTGAAGAATAAATATCCTTTGCCAATGATCGATGATCTCTTTGATGAACTGAAAGATGCAAACATATTCTCCAAGATTGATCTCAGGTCAGATTATCATCAGGTAAGAATTAAAGAAGAAGACATTAGCAATACTTCTTTCAAAACAAGGTATGGTCATTATGAGTTCATAGTGGTGCCATTTGGGTTGTCAAATGCACCAACTGTATTCATGTGTTTAATGAATAGTATTTTCAGAGAATACTTAGATAAGTTTGTCAATGGAGTTTTAGATGAAATTATTATATATTCTAAGTTGGAGGAAGATCATGAACAACACTTTAGGATGGTATTACATGTATTAAGGGAGAATCAATTGTATTCAAAATTGAGCAAGTTCTCATTTTATCGAAACCAAATTCATTGTTTGGGACATATCGTTTCAGAGGAAGGGATAACAGTGGGCCTTGAGAATATAGAGGCCATTAGAGGATGGTCAGCGCCAAATAATTTGACAGAGGTTAGATCATTCATGGGCCTTGCAGGATACTATAGGAGATTTATTGAAGGATACTCAAAGACTACACACCCAATCACTTCCTTTCAAAACAAAGGTGTGAAGTTTCAATGGACATAGGATGGTGAAAAGAGTTTCCAACAATTGAAGCATTTATTAACAAGTGCTCCAATACTAAGGATTGTTTATCCAAATGAAGACTTCATTGTATGCACTAATGCATGTTGTAACATCCGCAGCCACCAACAGAGCTATGAAATGCCACTACTCAGCTCTGACTTAGCTGCAATACCAACCTGTAACGTCCCTGACCATTCAACGGGTCAAGTAGCACTACCACGAAGAACATTCACATATAAATATATAACATGCATTTTAATTGAAATAAAACAAATAAAACAGAGTTATTTCTACGATATAGATTCAAATGTAATAGACAATAATTCATATACGCAACAGAATAGATGATAACATTCAAGGATCACAAGCATGCATAATATAAAATTAAGCGCATAAATAATACTTATCTTTCAACTGGAATAACAGAACCAACTACATGCAGACCTTCCACGAACCTCCCAGCCATAGACCATGCTTCTCATCACGCTCAGCAGTGGGTCACCCCCGAGCTGGGACTAAAATCCACCCAGGGCAACGGATTCCTAGACTAGGCTGAGGTTACAGGAAACTACATAGTGCAACTGGAAGGATTCTCTCTAGGAGCCTTCTTACGCCCACTACTCATGGACTCTCATTCCCCGCATGCCTGTTCCACTCGGGAGTATACACCTTCATTGTCACACAGTCCATCGACTGCTTCACCTCCCTCTCAGGGTCTTGGAAACAGGCCAGATCAGGAATTATCAGAGCTCCATAGTTGGTGCTGGACTCTCTCTGGGAGAAAACCACTTCCCAACAAATTCTCTCACCTGGAGAGAGTTTCCCATAGGCTCGAAAACCTACTTCTTCAACTCCATTCTCACATAAGGAGGACAACATCAAGGCTCAACAAGGAACAGACGGTGAAAAAAATCCACACTCAACCAAGGAACTGCATGTCCAAAATAGCCAATAATTATGACACACACGACACAGACAAATACGGGATGCTCGGGATTCACAGAAGATGCAGATCATTCCACAGGTTCTCACTGGGTTCAGATGAAGGATTGGAGAATGGGAAGTGAACAACATTCTCTTGATGGTTTCCTTCACTGTGCACGGGTATGCAGAGGTAGACATTGAGGCAAAATGGTTCAGCCGCCCCAGATCCTAGAAAAATAAGATGGAGGTTGACAGAATGAGCGAGCGAACCCCCAACACAGCTGACTTATTCAGATTTAGCTGCATGTTCCTAGGTCAACACTTGTCTTCATGGGGCTGCATGCACTCCATTTATCCTACGTCCCCTTTCTAGGAACTTAGGATAACAAAACATATCTCATCCACCTTAGGCTTTAGGAATTAATATTAAAATATTATTCCTCTAGAGGTAAGCCCCCTAGCTTAGCCCCTAGGCCCAAATACTTATCCCCCTCCCTTGTCCAACCTCGTGGAAGCTTAGTCCCCCATCACTCTTTCTCTGTGGTCAGTTTGCATGCAACAATGTTTAATATTTATTAATGTTTTGCATAATTACATATACAAAAACAGGCTCCTGGCCTTTAACACTTAGGCTCTCTGACATAATAAACACATAATTCCACCAACTTATGAACACCTAGCTCACCAACCTACAAAACATGTTTACAATTCATAAATACAATTGGGCTCATCCTTGGGGATATTACAATTCCCTCCCCTTGTTTTTGCGTTGTCCTCAGTGCAAATCTTTACACAACACCAACAAGATTTCCAAAATATTCTAAAAGATGTGGTTATTCTGCTCGCATAGCATCTTCATCCTTCCATGTCGCATCCTCAGGACTGTACCAGGTCCACTGGATCATTACAAGTTCTATGGATCGATTCTGGAGCTGCTTGCTTTTCCAGTCCAATATGCGCACCGAATGCACTTGCAAGACGCCTTCTTGCTCCACCTGAATCACATTCCAATCAATTACATGATTAGCATCAGGTATATACTTCTTAAGCAATGAAATATGAAACAGATTATGCACAGTCATGGATGCAGGTAATGCAAGCTTGTATGAAATGTATATATATGTATATACAGACAATTCTAATAACATTATAACATGTATACAAGATAAACAACATACAATAAATAGAGAATTGTACTTATCTTTTGATTGAGAAGACCTTCCACATCAACATGGTCTCGACCAAGGTACAAAACCTCAGCATTAATCCAACCAACCAAACCTCAACAACACTCCAACCAGCGGTCTCTCATTCCCCACATGCCTGTCCCACCCCAGGAGTGTACACCTTCACTGTCAGACATTCCATCGGTTTCTACACCTCCCTTTCGTTGGGCTTTGGTAACAGGTTGACTCAGGAAGTCTTAGAGCACCGTGGCTCCCGAAGTTCCAACTGCCCTTAGAGATTTCCAATCAACATCTTCCCCGAGCTACTCTTTTTAGTCAACAATCTAACTTTGATCAACATCATCTGATATGCATCACCCACATGTAGTTATCATGAGAAAACATAAAATAATTCATTTAGGAACTCTAATTAGTTCAAAAGCGAATTCAACTTTTTCCCAAAAACATGAAATTCCATTTCATAATTCTTCTTGGATGTTCCCATATTAGGAATGGAGCCAGCCTTGTGGTTTTCCATAGGCACCAAACTGCATACCATTTTTCCTGTAATGCTTCATCTTTCATATAGCCAACAAATTGCCAGTATTTGTTGTACATCATATTCAATTGCAATATGTACAAAATCTTATGCAATGATCTTAGAATTTCCTGCACCTAGAAATTCAATCACAATTACCCAACAATTTAATAAACTATAATGACTCATCATTCTATGCATATGCATGTTCACAGTAATATCTGTAAGTTCATTACTTCTTTTTCTAAACAAGAAAATTTCCTGGAGCCAATGCTCATGTGACTACTTGACTTGCAAATTTCATGTTGCAATGTCTAACACCTCCCTGAAATGTCACGAACTTCATGAGTTAACAATATTTTAGATGTTAGTAACAATTATTTCCATGCAATAATATATGTGCATGTACTTACAAAACACATTCAATTATTGCATTTAGTATACAATTCTGTCACTTATTATGCACGAGTGCAATTCTCAATGCATAATTGATCAATGCACCTTGCATTGAATTACATAATTCTCTTCATCTCAGTCATGTATCTTATCATCCATAAGTTGCAATTCTGGCCAATTTGTTGACACATTCTCCACACACTTCCTATTGTCTTCCCAATTAATTGGATGCCTTCATTTTCGACCCGAACACTACACCAAGAATATAATTTTGTGGTGTTCATTAGTGTTAGAAAAAAGGTTTCAACCCACGTTTCCTTTAAAGGTGGGAAGCTTTTAGTAGTTGTGTGGCTCATAACCTTTCCATATACGTACCTTGTCATATCCAACCATGTCCTCATCTCATACATGACTAGCTTATTGGCATTCATTCCTATAACAAGTTCTTATCTTTTAATTATTTGGTTATTACCCCATAACCAAATTAACATGACATTCTACTATGTCATTGTGTGCATTAAGAAGCTAAAAGATTTGAAATAATACAGGCCTCCATCCTTTACCACATCTAGTGGTATGCATTCAATAATATAATCATGTGATTTTATATAATAACTCTAGCTGAGGAAATTCTTACCTAAATTTCCTTTTAGAAATTATGCAAAAAGAGTAATAAAAACTCATACCTACATGACTGCCATTAATAATTTTATACTACCTGAAAGTCTGATGGCAGTAGAATATTTCATGCTTCTTTTATCAAACTTATAACCAACACTTCCGTGCTCTGTTGCTTCCCTCCTTATGAAAAAACATTACCAAGAACACTTGCAAACATGCAAGCATTATTTTCTTTGGCTGACCCAACAAGCTGTAACATACTTGCTGCCACAGAAATTGCAACAACTTCTTTCTCCCTATAAAAATTTTCCTTGTTGATCCCAGAATTCTACAATTCTTCCTAGATTCCTGAATCTTCTTGTGCTCCCACTGTGATCACTATGCATGATTATTCCTTCCCTGAGCACTTTCGACGCAGTGCCCCCACCTCAACGGGGTCTGTTGACCTCCCGGTCAAAGGATCTTTCAATCTTCTGAGTCGAATTGACTCTTCAGGCCTTTGCTAGACCCCTATTAATATTACATAGGTCCCCTTTCCTTCAGGGTTCAGGTCTTGACAGACCCATAGCGAGCTTATTCTTGCGCACTTCCAAAACTCCAAGTTTCAGGCACTAGCCCCTTTTCATTAGCCCTTTCCTTCATATGACCCTAGGCTATGACCTCATGGGAAATTGTGATTGTGGGCCAGGGAAAGAGTGGGTTTAGTCCAACCCTCTTTTCACCACGCAATTCACCTCCAGCTTCCATGCATCACTTTGTTAAAACCATGGTATAAATTGCATCCCTCTCTCAGATTTTTAACATTTGAGCAAGTTTTGGCCCCGCAATCCATCTCGTCCATCGATATCCAATACCTTGGCGATGATCTGCAATCAATGACTGCTATCTATCCTCCATTTTCTACCTTCTTTCCTCCTTTCACGCGTGATCCCATATCTACACGATATGTCGACATGTAGCTCCCTTCCAAATCAACGACTATGGTTGATTCTAGCTCTTCGACCCTCAAGAGTTTCAACTATTAGCTATATTCTTTTCCCCATATGACAATCTTTTGGAGTGGAAGATATATTTACACCTGCCCTCAACAATCAGACGGTTATGATGAACTTTAAATCTCCGACCTTCGGGAGTTTCACATCTCCACACACACAAATCTATGAAGTGAATTTCTTTAGAGTGACATATCTTCTACCATGCATCCTATCCAAATAAATGGCCCTGATTCTTTTCAAAACTTTGGCTCTTTCTGACCAAGACCAGATCAACGGTCCTTCAACGTCCTCCTCGATCGATGATCGATATCTCCTTCGGGACTTTAAATCTTTCACCCTCTACTTTCCTCCAGAGTTCTCCGTACCTGGAGCTCTAGATATGGAGCCACGCATCCACTTTCAGATCAACGACCAAGATTTACTTCGGTTGTTTATCCTCCTCCTTGTCCACAAACTTCTAAAGTTTTGGATCTTATGACACTTGTTGTCCTTGAAGATGGATGGTCCCAAATCACTTCATGAATTCGGGACTTTGACAAGTCCACTTCTTCGATGCACACAAGGGTTAAGTCTCATGCACTTACCTATGGATCCAACGATTCTTGGTCCTTCGTGCTCAGATCCAACAGATAGGATCTGTTCCTCTCCTCTACACTTCCTTTGTTCTGCTGGACATTGATGTAACGGTCCAGGATTGTCCCCACAACCGATCTGATGGTTGTTGTTGCTCCTCCTCTTGAGATTTTGACTTCTTCCACCTTGGAAGATTTTGTCAGTGTTCAAAGGCTTCGACCATTGACCTTTCTCCTACGATTTCGCCTCTTGGATCTCGTCTTCTCTCTCATAAGCGTTATCTCTTCTAAGATTTAGGACTTAGAATGATTTCATCTCCCTCGCACTCCATGCGTTATCTCTTATGATCTTTTTTATTTACTCAGTCTCTTGAGGGTCTCGACCCTTTTCTTTCCTTTCAAAGGAAAACTTCGTGCCCTCCTGGCAACCTTTTGCTCAAAGCACACCTTACTGAGCATTTTCTATAGAGTGTTCAACAACTCTGTTAGTATCTTCCTCTAATACTCTTCTCCCTGAAATCGACAAAGAGTTCTCTCTGTGCACACTTGCACTCACACTATGCCGGCCTGGAATATCCCTACAGAGTTCTCAATGACTCTATCTCTCTTTGAACTCAACATAGAGTTCTTCCTATGCACTCCTTGCACCTCTGTTGATGAAGGTTCAATGCTATCTCTCCTGATCTTCTCCAAGGTTAAATTCCCTCTTTCAACGCACTCCTTGTGGACAATGTGCACCGCTTGCACTCAAAAACTCAAAGAAGAAAAATAATTGAAACTTATTCAATACCTCACCAGTTTACGCATTCAAACCAATCTAATTTAAGAAAACGTTCAGATTTCATTTTCTTTCTGAGATTTTCTCTTAATTGTAATAATTTTTGGGCACTATCGCATTTCTCTCAATCCCCAATCCATGTTATCATGGCCATGACCAAGCGCTAGATCACTAGATGCTTACTCGGGCCTTCGGTCCTTCAGCTTTAGAAGATTTCAAAGAACCACACAACAATCTCTAAGAGTTCTGGATTACTGAAATCACAAAGTAGGGTAGATCATCAGTCCACGTCTACCTAACATCCGATGACTGACACTAACTATGGAACTTTAGGGATATGAGTTCCGGAAGTTAAGAGTATTTCACATCTGTGCATCCCAAACCATTAATCTTTGAACATTCCCAATCACCTTTGGTGACGTCATTACGTCATATTACTTACATTTTCCAATTGCGGGGGCATGCAGTAGCGGTTTGGAGTATCCCTCCTTTCATCCCATAATTCTTATGATGTTGACACGTAACCCCTCAGTGAAACCATGGTTTGGATTGTGAGACCACCTTGGATAATTAACTTCCATGCAACTTGAATCCCCGCAATGCCTTTTGGACCTTGATCTTGATGTATCATGATCAACATCACTGTGGGTCCTCCGACCTTTGAATTCATTAAGTAACCTTGGGTCCCACTAACCATTCTCATATGGAGTGCCACGTGGCAAAACACTAGCGATTGACTCGTGGCCCAAGCAGATGGGTGTCACATGTTAGGTTCCATATGGAATTTCAACCTCCCACAGGTTTGAAACTCATTGACACGTGGCACACATCCCATGTGTCCATGTCCATCCAAGTGACATCATCAAGGCTCACTACTTTGGCTTTTCAAGAGCTTTCACCCTTCACTACTACGTTTGACCTTTTAACATTATCTTGATCTAACGGTCGATCTCTCCTCTCCAGATCTACAGTGTAGATCCACTTCGGAGATTCAGGCTTCGACCCTTCGCTTGTTTATGGCATCATACTTCATTGAAGTCACGAAGTCCAAAGGGATTCTAGTTTAACTCCTCCGCACCTTCCGGAGATCTGACGATCGTAAGGGATTTCCCTTCCTTTCGAACAGATCCTACGATGTAGAACAGACTATGTTACTCTGTGGATTTCTAAAGGAATTCAGGGATAACTACCTTGCAACATTACCAGATATGACAGTCGTGAAGGATTATCCTTCTCCCAAACATATCCTAAGGTCCACATTACTCTGTGGCCCAATACCACTTCTGTCATGTTTTTATGACACCACTACTCTTCTTTAGCTTTGTAACATGACCAAGGTAACTTCTTGGCACTCAGGAAGGTTCTGAGGTTCGAAATTGGTCCTCCGGACACAATTTCCTCTTGAAACCTTGGGTCCAATGACCATTTATCCTGACGATTGAAGCTCAGTGTTCTAACCATGCTCTGATACCAATTTGTAACATCTCTAGCCACCAACAAAGCCGGGAAATGCCACTACTTAGCTCTGACTTAGCCATGATACCAAACTATAAATTCCTCGGCCATTCAACGGGCCGAGTAATACTACCACGTGAAACATTCACATATAAATATATAACATGCATTTTAATTGAAATAAACAACATAACAGAGATTTACTGCTACCATATAGATTCAAATGTAATAGACATTAATTCATATACACAATGTAATACATGATAACATTCAAGCATCACAGGCATGCATAATATAAAATTAAGCACATAAATGATACTTATATTTCAACTGGAATAACACCACCAACTGTGTGCAAATATTCCACGAACCTCCCAATCATAGACCACGCTGCTCATCATGCTTAGCAGTGGGTCACCCCCGAGCTGGGACTAAGCTCCACCCAAGACAAGGGATTCCTAGACTAGGTTGAGGTTACAAAAAACTACACAGTGCAACTGGAAGGATTCTCTCTAGGATCCTTCTTACGCCAACTACTCATGGAATCTCATTCCCCACACGCCTATTCCACCCAAGAGTATACACCTTCACTATCACACAGTCCATCAACAGCTTCACCTCCCTCCCAGGGTCTCGTCAATAGGATGGATCTGAAATTCGTAGAGCTCTGTAGTTGGTGCTAGACTCTCTCTGGTAGAAAACCACTTCCCAATAAATTCTCTCACCAAGAGAGAGTTTCCCACAGGCCTGACAACCTACTTCTTCAACTCTGTTCCCACATAAGGAGGATAATAACAAGGCTCATCAAGGAACAAACGATGAAAGAAAGCCACACTCAGCCAAGGAACTACATGGCCACAACAACCAACAGTTATGAAACACATGGCACAGACAAATACGGGACGCTCGGGCTTCATAGAATACGTGACTCAGTCTACAAGTTCTCATTGGTTTCATATGGAGGATGGGAGAATGGACAATGAACATTATTCTCGTGAGGGTTTCCTTCACTATGCGCAGGTATGCAGAGGAAGATGCTAAGGAAAAATGGTTCAGATGCCCCAGATCTAAGCGAACTCAGGCAGAGGATGACAAAATGAGCGAGTGGACCCCCAACACGGCTGAATTCTTCAGCTTCAACTACATGCGCCTAGGTCAACACTTTTCTTCCTGGAGTAGCATGCACTCCATTTAGCCTACGTCCCCTTTCTAAGAACTTAGGATAACAAAACATATCATGTCCACCTTAGCCTTCAGGAATTAATATTAAAATATTATGCCTCTAGAGGTAATCCCCCTAGCTTAGCCCCTAGGCCCAAATACTTAGCCCCCTCCCTTGCCCAACCTTGTGGAAGCTTAGTCCCCCATCACTCTTTCTTCATGGTCAGTCGACACGCAGCGATGTTTAATCTTTATTAATGTTCTTCATAATTACATATACAAAAATAGGCTCCTGGCCTTTAACACTTAGGCTCTCCGGCCTAATAAACACATAAGCCCACCAAATTATCAACACCCGACTCACCAGCCTACAAAACATGTTTACAATTCATAAATACAATTGGGCTCGTCCTTGGGGATATTACACATGTAAAGAAGGGCTTGGTGGAGTCCTCATTCAAATGGGTATGTTGTATGTTATGAATCAAAGAAGTTGAAGGAGCACGAAAGGCACTATGCTACTCATGATTTGGAGTTGGTAGCCATAGTGCATGCCTTGAATATGTGGAGGCACTACCTCATGGGAAAAATGTTCAAGTTGAGGACAGATCATAGTGGGATGAAATATTTATTTGGACAACCAACTCTAAATTCCAGGAAAAAAAGGTCGTTAGAATTTTTCAGTGAATATGACTTTGATATAAATCATATCAAATGGAAAGAGAAGAAGGTGGTTGATGCACTCAGCAGAATAGTGCATGAGTTGCATGCTACATCCACTACCATGTACAAATCATATTTGAAAGACAAAATCTTGGAGGATGCAAAATCAGTTTTGCAATACAAGGAACTAGTGGAAAAATTACAACAAGGTATTTTGCAGCAGAAAATTGAAGACTATAAGCTAGAAAATGATGAAATTCTCATATACAAGGGCATAATTTATGTACCAAATTCCTAGAAATTGAAAAATATGATATTGAGAGAAATGCATAATGTACCTTATGTTGGGCACCTACGTTATCAGAAAACTATTGCAACTGTCAAGAGACAATATTATTGGCCATGAATGAGGAAAAAAGTTGTTGATTTTATTGCCAAATGTTTGGAGTATCAAAAGGTCAAGGCTAAGCATAGACACCAAAATGGTTTTCTACAACCATTACCCATTCCTGAGTGGAAATGGGAAGTTGTAACAATGGATTTCATCAGCAAAACGCCCAGAACAAACAAGCAACATGATTTTATCATGGTAGTGGTGGATAAACTTACTAAAGCTACCCATTTTATTCCAGTAAGGCTAGCTCACAAGGAAGCCAACATTGTTGATATTTATATGAGATAAATTGCTCGATTACATGGTATACCCAAGACAATTGTTTCTGAAAGAGATCTAAAATTTACATCAAATTTTTGGAAACGATTATTTAAGGGATTTGGAACAAATTTGAATTTTAGTAAAACTTATCGTCCAGAATCATATGGAAAAATAGAGAGAGAGAATCAAGTGATTGAGAATATGTTGCAGATGTATGTGATGGATAAACCATAAAAATGGGAAGACTACCTACACTTAGTATATTTTTCTTATAACAATGGGTTCCAAGCATCTCTATAGATGAGCCCACACTTTGTCGTAGAAGGTGCAACACACCAGTAATTTGGGACAACCCAACATATAGAGTATTAGTTGGGATAGAATTACTCATGGAAATGGAAGAGAAAATGTTGAATATAAAACATAATTTAAAGGTTTCCCAAGACAAGAATAAAAGCTATGCTGATAAGGGAAAAACACACATGGAATTTAAAGTGGGTGACCATGTAATCTTGAAAGTAAAGGCCAACATAAGTTCCCTGAAGTTGGGAACTTGTTCAAAGTTGGTAGCTCATTATTGTGGGTTGTTTGAAATCCTCGAGAGGATTGATCCTGTAGCATACATGATTTATTTTCCTACATCAATCTCTATTCATATTGTATTCCATATATCATTGCTCAAAAAGTATATACTTGATGCTAATCATGTAACTGATTGGAATGTGATTCAGGTGGAGCAAGAATGAGGCTTTCAAGTGAATCTAATGTGCATATTGGACAAGTAGATCAAGAAGTGCCGAAATCGAGCCATAGATCTAGTAAAGGTCCAACGAACCTGGCATGGTCCTGAAGATGCAACTTGGGAGCATGGGGATGCTATGCGGGAAGAATACCCACATCTTTTTTAGGAGTTTTGAAATTTTGGTTGTATATGTATATATTGCATTGAGTACAATGCATAAATAAGGGGGAGGGGAATGTAATAGCCCTAGGCTGAACCCCGATTGTAAATTTAAATACAAATGTACTTAAATTGGTGAGTTTTTTTATATCATTTTTGCATGCAACTTCCATGGTATACTACACACATGTATTGTGCACTAAAATGATGAAGTTTGCACATTCTAGGATACCATGCGTAGAAAAATTAAGTGCACACAATTTTGAGGCTAGAGAGCCTTTGTGTATATGTTGTGTTTTGAGGTTGGTGAGC